>BQNB010004779.1:25000-105783 GCA_026074375.1 Tanacetum coccineum | reverse complement strand
TGATTAGCTTTGGACTTCTTGACGTGCTATGTGGAGTCTACGTGCAATGTGATGCCATTATCAAGATTTTATTATCATTCATACTCGTTGTTTTTTTGAAAACTGAATTTTGTTTCCGCTACATTTTTCTTACGCTTCCGCAAATGTTTAATTTCTTTTGAACCGCGTAAGACTTATAGTTATTGAACACACGTGCACCGTGCGCATTGAATGTAGATCCCCAACGCTCCTCCTTCCTCCTAACTTCATTAAAGTCTCCCATAATAATGCTCTCGCCGTTCCAACGATTTACAAGTAATTCTAAAAGAAGTATAATGGTTTAATGACTTGTTAATTGATGACGTTTATAATTACGGTGAATTCATGTACTTTTGTTTTCTTAGATATGTTATCTTGTATAAGTTACTAGTTTTAATGCCCGTGCACGCACGGGACTTAAACATTATGTTTTTTTTTAAATGTATAATTTTTATTTTTTCTGTTTTATAAGTTATGTATAGAGTATTATCGGAATCGTAAGAATAGATTTATTAAATCTTTTATATATTACGTAGTAGGATAATTAGATAATTTATGTGCTTCGGTGTTTTTCTATTTGGTTGTACAACATGATTTTATGCCGACACTGAAAAATCCACTAAAAAGTCTTCGGGTAGATTTGAGATGTGATTAAATAATGTTAAATCTTTGTTGGAAGTAAGAATTGTTTGCGTTTGTTGCATATTAGAATATAAAGTCCAGGGGTATAAAATTTAAAGGGTTATTTGTTTATTTTTTAAAGTTATAATAAAATTTGTAAATTTATAAATTTACACTTAACTCCATATGATTTATTTATAATTAAACCACTAAAGTTTTAATAATTATCTCCTCCTTTTTCAAGTTTTTGTTTTCACAAATTTGACACATATATTTTTATGTGTTTTTTTTCTCTATTATATTGCCCCACCAAATTTTTTAGTTTTGACCATATTGATTCAATTTTGACTTTTTATTGACCAATCAGATCGCACGATTTTGCCTACGTGGCAAAATCAAGCGTTCTGATTGGTCTAATTTTTAAATTCGTAAGATTCAATTTGATAGAAAACTCCGAAATGATGTAATTCTTTTATTATATAAAAGATTGGAACAAAATGACGTGGGGGATTTTATACTAAAAAAATAGTTTTATGCATGTTCCGTGTTTTACCTGGTTTTAGCTTTGATGTTAGAGATGAACATAAACCAAATTGTCCCGTGTATATGAAATGGTCACCTTCATGTTCTGTACGATATTGTTCTTCAATATAGGTTTTTTTATAATTTATTTTGTTCTTTTTCTGCAGGTGATCTGAAAAGGATATGTGAGACTGATCTTGGCATTGTTTCTCAGTGCTGTTTAACAAAACACGTGTTTAGGATGAGTAAACAGTACCTAGCCAATGTAGCCTTAAAGATCAACGTTAAGGTTGGAGGAAGGAACACGGTACTTGCTGATGCATTGTCTAGGCGCATACCCAATGTCAGTGATGTTCCAACAATCATTTTTGGTGCTGATGTTACCCATCCTCATCCTGGAGAAGATTCAAGCCCCTCCATTGCCGCCGTACGGTTCAGTTCATACTGTGTTCCAATCAGCTGGCGATGATATTTAATTTTATCTCTACCTTTGCTTATATGTCTGAAATGCAGGTTGTGGCTTCTCAAGATTGGCCTGAGATCACCAAGTATGCTGGCTTGGTTTGTGCCCAAGCCCATCGCCAAGAACTCATTCAAGATCTGTATAAAGAATGGCAGGATCCCAATAGAGGCAAAGTGTCTGGTGGCATGGTCAAGTATGCTCTCGTTACTCTCTCAGTTAGACATATATACTTGTCATTAGAGTTAGAAAGTAGATTCGGTAGTGGATTTGGATTAAAATATGCTTTTTCTAAGTGTGCTGGCCCACTAACATTTTGCATCTGTTTTGTCCATTTAAAAAAAATACTTGCATGTGTTCAAAAGACTACTATTATAGTGTCACTTTAAAGTCTGAATGATTTAGGACCCCTTTTTACCTTTCTGTATTTTTAATCATCTTTTTTGCATAATCAAAGTTGACCCGTTAAGAATTGAATGGGTCAAAATTTGCATTTCTACATGCTACTTTCGTAACAACAAAGAATAATGGAAAATGTCAACGCTGTTTTTTGGTATATGTTATTTTGGTTTTTCATGTTAATGCTACTCTTGTGTTGTATGGATATATATTGCGTATGCTTATTGGAATTAACTTGTTTATGCATCATACTATAGGGAACTTCTCATATCATTCCGTAGAGCAACTGGGCAGAAACCACAGCGTATCATCTTTTACAGGTATTTTCTTGATTTTATTTAGTTATTTCTACATTCTTACATGTTAACCGAAGTATTTACTCATCTAATGATGTACATTTAATCTTGAAGGGATGGTGTCAGTGAGGGGCAGTTTTACCAAGTTCTTCTGTATGAACTTGATGCAATCCGTAAGGTAATAGAGCACATTTAAAAAATGTAGTTCTTTTTTATGTAGTCTTGCTCTCTATCTTATCACTGTTTTGAACTTGGGTCAGGCTTGTGCTTCACTGGAGCCAAATTATCAGCCTCCAGTGACATTTGTTGTGGTTCAAAAACGTCATCATACTCGATTGTTTGCCCAGAACCACCGTGATCGTAATTCTGTAGACAGGAGTGGAAACATTCTCCCAGGTACATGTTATCTCTTTTTGAACTTAAATGAGTGGGTCTTGTTAATATACCATTTAATTCTCTGCGATATTTGGTTTTTTATACTTACCCTACATGAACTTTCATGGTGAAATTGGCCATCTCTACTAATTTCTTATTATTATTTTAACGATTGGATATGTAGGCACTGTTGTCGATTCAAAGATTTGTCATCCTACAGAGTTTGATTTTTATCTGTGCAGCCATGCTGGCATTCAGGTAAATTGCACTTGGCAATTGGTCACTATTTCAAGCTATATATGATCGAAATGTTTTTGTACTAATTAGAATTGTAATTTAATTTGTATCTGCTAATAACAGGGTACCAGCCGTCCGGCCCATTACCATGTGCTGTGGGATGAGAACAATTTTTCTGCTGATGACCTCCAGTCTCTTACTAATAATCTGTGCTACACGTATGTTCATTAAGCACTCTTTTTAGCGCCTTGTAACATCTTGTTTTTTTATTGTTTTGTTTCCTTGACATATATTGGTTCGTGTTTGTTTTGACAGATATGCAAGGTGCACACGCTCTGTTTCCATTGGTAAGTTTGCATAAACTACAAGCGACACTCAGTACATTGATTATTATGGTATTATGTGAAATTTGTCATTTCTTACATCTGTCTGTCTATATTTGCAGTACCACCTGCATACTATGCCCATCTTGCTGCTTTCCGAGCAAGGTTTTACATGGAGCCGGATACCTCTGACAGCGGTTCAATGATTAGTGGTGCTCCTAGTCGCGGGGGAATGTCACAAGGTGGTAGAAACACACGTATGGCAGGTGCAAATGCAGCTGTTAGACCTCTTCCTGCACTCAAGGAGAACGTCAAACGAGTTATGTTTTATTGCTAAATTGTGTTATGATTGTTCTATTGCTTACTTGTGTGCTGGAGGCTATGTACTCTAGGCTACTGTTTGGTAAGATTTTAAAAAACGGCTTTATGCTGCGTCATTTGATGACATATTCTAGTTGAGAGACCTATATGGCTCTCAGCTGTCATTTGTGTATTGTCGTTGACATTATTATCTATTCTACTTTTTGGACCAACATGTTCTGCCATTAGTTTTAGCTTTTCTCTGTGTATATTGTGACTATATAATTGTATTGGCTTATGTTATATGTACCCCTCCTGAAACACCATTTGTACCCCACCTCGGTTTTTTTGCGTTTTTTTTTTGTATATTTTTTTTGTATTTTTATAATTTTGTATATGTTATAAAACTGTGACACGGAAAAAACAGAATGAAAAATATAAAGTTTAACAGGTCAAAAGTATGAAACTGTCAAAATTTACGTAACATAAATTGATAAAAAACTGCGTTGCACTGTAAAAAGGGGGTACAAAAAGAATCATTCGTACTTTTTAGCACTATTTAGTGGGCCGGGGGTACCAATAGTAGCACCCAGTTGTATTACTATTGTTAGCTTGTGGTTAAAGTAGTTAAGTCGCTTTAGGTAAAAAGTGACCGTAATTCTTATGTAATTTGTTATTAGTTCGTTTTGTATGATGGGCCAATAGTTTTTTTATGATTGGTAAAGCAAAGCTTATTATTCTTACTTCTAGTATTAATTATTTTTAAATAAAAAGATTTAAGACTATTATTTGTGATTATTGTTTTATATGTGAACTTTGTTGTTAAGTGATGAGCCTTTTTGTATTTATGTTGTGCATTGTGTGGTCATTTCTTATCCATCTACTCCCTTTTTTCATTATAGTTGCCTGTATAATAGTACCTTCCGGATAAGCTGTCCTTTGTCCATATAATTAATTCATTTATTTGTCCTTGACCTGTAGTAGAGGTCTAGTTGCATTTCTGTTCCAACCATGGTTGATAATATTGCATAAAAAGTAACCATTGTTGATCAGTAATATATCGCCGTTACCGTGGGAAAATAATTCGGAAGCAGACTTTATTTTAGAATCAACTAATACAGTAACTTTGAGACTTGCTATGGGACAAAATGAGTATTATTTTATAATGATTTACATTAGAAAGTTCAAAGAACCTGGGATTAATAAAACATGAATAAATGAAGCAGGTGACCTATGGCACATATGACATACTAATCTTGTATTTGAAATAGTTTTGTGAAAATGTTTGGATTAGTACTCGCAGTATATCAATCACCCAAGTTGTGTTTTTGCATGTGACCCATGATGATTAATGGTATGTGCGTTAATGTGGTTTTTACATCAGTTTTAAGGTTGTAAAAACCACTAGTCTTTGCCAAGGATACCCAACTTTATTTCTACAATGAGACAATACGAATTGATGTTTATTGGATACCACATATTTTGTTTTTGTTTAGTGGCTTAGTGCCACATGATGCCATTATGGACCAATAATATCAGTGTTGAGTAGGGCTGATCATGAAAACTTGATTGGACCGTATTGAAAATCGATTTGGTTTAAAACACTGATCGAGTATCGGATTGAGATGTTCAATCATGTCGATCTAGTTTAACAAAGCATAATGATCGGTTTCATGTAACACCTAACCGGATCGAGGACCGAAATATGTTGTTGGGTCCGGTTTGATTTTAGTTCGGTTCAATCTGGTCCGCGATCATTGGTGGTGTTAATTGGGTATGCTTGAAGAAAGGTGAGCAAACTTATGTTTAATGAATTATGAGCAATTTATAAAGCGACCTGAAATATGTGCATAATTCATGACTAAACCATTTATAATTTGACAAATCAATAATGTATTTTCTTACTCCAAATATTTACTTTTGATTATTACACTTGTTATCATCTACTTTCTTAGGCATATCTTTAGTCATGCATTTTAAGCATAACAATCATTTTCCTTAATATATTACTCTCTCCGTTCTATAATTATTGTTCATCGACAAAAAACACACAACTTTTTCTCTCTTACTTTTTAAACAATGACAATTTTACACTTAACCAATTAATTTATAAATTCTTTAAAGTTTGTAATAATAACCTCAAGTGAGGATGCTATGGTAAACTTAATTTAAATTCCCTATGTTTTTATAGAAGAAGCTAATTACACGTTCGTCCTTGTGGTTATACCCAAATTGCAGGTTTCGTCCCGTTTTGACATTAATTACACCAGACGTCCCTGTAGTTGACACAAATGAGTTGACCGATCCTTTGACCCTAACTCCATCCAGAATTTCGTTATGTTTTCTTCTCGTTAGGGGCAATTCAGTCACTTCACATACTTAATACCCTAAGGACCATGTTTGCAACCTTTTAAACTCAATTTTTTTCTTTCTTTCTAACGGTTGTGTGTGATCTAAAGCACAGAAAACCAAAAGTCGTTTCCATCAAAAACCGCCGCCCGTATGAGATAGAACCCTAACTGCCAACGATTAAACAAAGATGGTTAGAGGTGAGTGGTTTGTTGATTGTTTAATAAGTGTCTAGTTACTACTATGCTTTGTTTAAATGATGTTTAGTTTGTTCAAGCATTTTGTGTATAATAATACTGATAGGTCTTTTGTTTTTTGTTATTTGGTTCAATAATAAGTTTGTTTTCAATGAATGCTATTTTTGATAATGGAGATTGGTTATATGCCTTTGTTTAGTTAGTAATGGTCTTTGGTTATATGCCTGCCTTTGTTTAGTTACTAGTGTGGTAATGGTCTCTGGTTATATGCCTTGTTTGTTCTAGTTGAATAGTGAATGTAAAGATTACTAGTGTGGTAATGATCTCTTATGTATTGACTTTTTGCCATATTTGTGGATGTCAAGGGAAAGACAATTATGAAAGGTTAATTTACAACATTGTTCTGCTATAATATTAGCCCAATTGACTCTCTATTATGTTTGATTTGTTGTTATCATTGTAGATGAAAAGCAAGAGTTAACAAGAATTAAGGAGGTGGATGATCTTGAACAGAGGATAAAGAATTTAGAAGCAATTTTTTTCCACTTAAGAGATAAAAACCTTAAGCAAAAACATTAGTCAGTTAAGATTTTTGATTCATTTTAGTATGACGTGTTTGAGTATATTTTTTAATGGTAGTTATACATCTTTGCAGAAGTGGTAGTTAAATCAGAAGATGACAAATCTTCAGATGATGACACATCTAAGGACTCACAGGTTATCTCGCTCAGTTGATCCTATTGATGATTTGATTTAAACTTATCTGTCTAGTCGTGATCATCATTGGCAATTCCCTAAACGAGTCATTTGATGAAGTCCTTGCAATTGATGTCCCTATGCCAGATTGAGGAAGAAGATCCCATTGTCACTTGAAAGATTGTCTACCCAATTCAAGAAATTGCTTCAAGTTCTAGTGATACGAGTAGAAGAGGTGGACTACGATATGGTCTTAGATCATTAGGACCCATACAGGAAGAGGTAGTTATGGTCAAAGATGGATATTCTGGTTCTAGCAGAAAGAGAAATTCTTAAGTTTCTCGCTCAAGATATGTCTTTTGGTTGGTCTGCAATAACTCTTTTATATAATTTATTATATGCACTCAACTTTGGATTCTATGCACTGAACTATGTGACTTGGTATTGTATATAAGCCTTGAAAGGATTCTTTTGTAACTTTGTTCATGTTATATTAGATGATGATGTTTAGGAAATGCATAAGTGCAATATGCAAATTGCAGTCAAGCTGCAGGGCATTTGAATGGCATATTTAAACACTCACTTATGCAGTCAAACTGCATAGCATTTGCAATTGAAGTTTGACTTTAGATAGTCAAATTGCAAATGGTAAATGGCATTTGCATTTGGGAATGGCTGTGACCATTTGGATTGCAGTTTTGGAGTTTGCACTTCTACAAAATAATTATCTCAAACACCTACTTATTTCGGTACAAAACTGCATTATGCAAATTGCAGTCAAACTGCATAGCATTTGCAATTGAAGTTTGACTTTAGATAGTCAAACTGCAAATGGTAAATGGCATTTGCATTTGAATGGCATGACCATTTGGATTTGCAGTTTGGAGTTTGCACTCTGCAAAATACATATCCAAACACCCAGTTTATGCAGTCAAACTGCATTATGCAAATTGCAGTCAAACTGCATAGCATTTGCAATTGAAGTTTGACTTTAGATAGTCAAACTGCAAATGGTAAATGGCATTTGCATTTGAATGGCATGACCATTTGGATTTGCAGTTTGGAGTTTGCACTATGCAAAATACATATATTTTTTATAAACAGTTTAAATGGAAATGCAGTCAAAAGCATATATATCTTATAAGCATTCAAAATACAGAGTCAACAACCCAAATGTGATAGTTATAAATCAAAATACAGATACTAAAGCAAGTAAAAAGTTTCTAAACATCAACATACAAAACATCCGGTCATGGCTTCCTCTTTCGTGTGGTTGAAGGTGGTGGAGCATTAGGATCATTAGGAGCTTTTAAATCAAGCACACATCCTGTCATACCTATTTTCCTGTACCCTCTTAGAGCAGCAAGTTGTGCACTGGAAGCGGATGAAATGAGAGCTCTGGATATTGTGGAAGCAGTGGGAGCTCTTGATCTTCTTAGAGCAGCAGGTTTTGGATTGGAAGTGGATGCAATGAGAGCTCTGAATCCCGTGGAAGCAGTGGGAGCTCTTGATCTTGTGGAAGTGGAAGTAGTGGGTCTCTCCTTAAACATCCTAATCTCATCATCACTGAGTGGATATTTAACATGATTAAACAAGACCAAATCTTCATCACCAAAAAATGCTTCATCACTAGAATCTTCTTCATCACTAGGTACTTCAACAACTTCTGCCTCCTTAGCCTCTTTTGTCTTTTTTGCCTTTACAAACATATTTAAATCCTCAAAAAGCTTTTTGATTCTGTTTTGAAGATCAAGAGCATCAAACAGATCAACACTTGCCTTCTTAGTCCCCTTCCTAGATACCATCAGCTTTGACTTTCCCTTCTCAAGAGCATCAACCAGATCATCCATTTTCCCTTCCCCTTATCATCCACTCTTTTCCTTCCCCTTATCATCTATTTTCCTTTCCCCTTATCATCTAGACTTTAAAAGGTTAAGACAGGTTAAATCTAAATTGACACTAATCTCAGGCATTAAAGCTACATGTATAAAGTCTGACACTAACTTCAGGCATATAACACATGTTTAAAGTCTCAGACATATAACACAATCTCAGGCTTATAAGGCAACAAATACACTAACCTTTTGTAAGTTCTGCTTCATCTTTGTAGAATATGTTATATATATCCTCGAGTATAATCAAAGAATATGAATCATTCAACAACCAATTCGTCTTGCCATATTTAGGAATCACATACTCCATTACTTCGTCAGTAATTTTAACTTTTTTCCAATCAATCTCTTTCATTTTTGTATCTAACAAACAACAAATTAGGGCATTAGAGCAAACCAACATTCTAAGAGAAATTAGGGCATTAAGGCAAACACACATTCAAAAGAAGATAAATACTCACTTAAACCAAATGTCAGACCGAGTGGCAACAATGATCTGATAGTAGTTGTTGGACAAGAATGATCGGTGTCCGAGAGTTGTAGTGTAAAATGGCGGGAGTAGAAAGTACGGAAATGGGATCATGGTTTAGAAAGAAAGAAAGAAAAATGTTGCAAACATGGTCCTTAGGGTATTAAGTATATGAAGTGACAGAATTGCCCCTGATGGGAAGAAAACATAACGAAATTCTGAATGGAGTTAGGGTCAAAGGACCGGTCAACTCATTTGTGTCAACTAAAGGGACGTCTGGTGTAATTAACGTTGAAACAGGACGAAACCTGCAATTTGGGTATAACCACAAGGACGAAACGTGTAATTAGCTCTTATAGAAGTGGAGAATTAATTTTGAACAACCCAAAAATAAAATGAGGACTATATTATAAGATGGAGGAAGTAGGATTTATCTATAGTTAGTTTAGGGATAAAAGAAGTAAGATATAGATTGAGACATTGAGTAGGAGATCGGCCCACCTAAAGATTTGTAAACCCATCTTCTTGGCCGGTTAATAGTGTTATGGGTTTTATACCATTTTAGTCTGAAACCCATACTAAATCTAAACCTAAACACAATCTAAAACTAAACGACTTACCAAACAATTGTAATCACTTGCAATGTCAATCCACTATTCTATCAATCATAAACATATCAAACAAACACACCCATAAAGTATTGGCAAAACATTAACATGATGTTTGTTTTTTCTTTCGTTAGAGACTTCTTGTGCCGATTATTCACAAGGACGGATCTAAGACTAAATATGATCGGGTGGACAAAATTTTTTAAACCGTCACAATAGAGAAACAATTCGATGGACCTGGTGCATTTAAGATGCATTTAGGAAAAATTCGTGTTTTTTTTTCAAAAATTGACACTACATCGAAAAAATCCATGAGTGTCCCGGGAGCCCCTGGTTCCGTACATGGTAGGGGGTGTCAAAAGGGTTATCGAGTCGGGTTAGAAGCTTATTGGGTCGGGTCTATCGGGTTTTGAAAAAATAAAAATTAACCCGCAACCCGACCCGGCATCAGGTCTATCGGGTTGCAGGTTATCGGGTTACATGCAAAATAGCACCCAAAATTAAATTAACTTAAATATGAAACCAACATAGCGCTAGTATTTTGTTTGTCACGATGAATTACGAAAGAAAGCAAGTATATTATGAACATGCATTTGATTGTTGTTTAGTAGGCATGTAGTTGTTTCACTTGTTTGCTTCACGTAGCAGCGAAGAAAAAGAGATAAGGTAACCTACTGATGCAAACTTGTAAAGCACCATAACCAAATTTGAAGATGCACCATATCATATGTTGTGCGACATGGTTAGTAATTAAGAACAGTCACTAATGGACTAGACAAATGACATTTAGTTCAAAAATATAGAATTTTTAATGGGTCATTATAATTTATCGGGTCAAGCAGATAACCCGATAACGAACTGATTAAGACCCTGACTCTATTAGGTTAGCGGGTTTATCCGGTTGACCCGATAAACTAAGCTGGACCCGAATCAACACGACTCTATAAGGCCTTATCGGGTTTGAGTCGGGTTCAGATCGGGTCGGGTTAACCCATTTGACACTCCTAGTCCCAGGTTATTCGTAATGCTAAAAAGATGAACTTTGCTAGGATAGAAGAAATATCAACACACTTGCTAAGAATGCAGTTAATGGAACAATTTCCATCAATGAGATGGTCGGAGGTAGGACTGCAATCAAGCCGAGCCAAGCTCGAGCTTGATAGGGCTTGAGCTCGGCTCGATAATCACAAGTTGGGCTTGAGCTCGACTCGATAGCTCGACAAGCCTTAATCATCAAAGCTTGAGCTCGGCTCGAATATATTTAAACAAAGCTCGAGCTCGGCTCGAAAAGCTTCAATTTATTCATAAATGTTGTATTCGATAACAAAACTTATCAATAAGTCCAAGAAAATACGTGATGGACTCAAGATTAAAAAAAATAAACAAAAAAATTAGGCATTAGGGTTTAAATATCCTTATAATATAAATATTTAACTATTATACCAATATTCCTATTATATTTTATGTTGTTTATATAAATATGTATAAAAAACATGTATGTATATGAAAGCTCGAAAAGCTTGATGTTCGAGCTTGTTTACTGGGCTTGGCTCGGGCTTGAGCTCGATAAAAGCTCGGCTTGATCGAGTCAAGCTCAAGCTCAAGCTCGAGTTGCTTGATAAAAGCTTGGCTTGATTGCAGCCCTAGTCGGAGGCTCGTTTACAATCTCTAATGGTGGTGTTTATGGAAACCTTTTGACTTTTTGAGCACTCCCATCATTAATCCTCCCCAGGTACACATTTTGTATTAAGGTGGAATATATGACCCAGTTACTTATCAACATTCTTTGAGTGAGAAGCTGATAGATAACGTGTTTAATCTCCGTGAGAATTAAAACAAGATTCTTTTGAGAGAAACTTGAGTGGCTGAGAAGGGTTGTGCATTGCATCATTAGGTCCATGACGTCTTTCTTCAATACCAAATATCATCTTTGTGATATCCGATAGATGATGTATTGACCCAGTTTCTACCTAAGTGTATGAAGGGCTTCTTTCTTTTCACCCTTTTCATAATTTTTTTTTCATTCTTCAATCCCTTCAATGTCTACCAAGACGTCATTACTATCATCATGTTGTGATTGTTTCGATGATAGCTCATTCCTTAGTTGACATTATTCCCGTTTTCATTCAACTCCATCTTACCTAAGGACTTCTATTCTATCTATGGAATGTCCCAGGGTAGATCCCACTGGTTCTTGTTAGATAATGAGACAATACTAACCTTACCATCTTATTCATTCTTTGATCATTGTGAGGTAGTTGGTTGTTGGGTATTAAGATCAAAACTATAAAACCATTTAAAAATCAATCAAAGTGTGAAATTAATCAAAACTTTTGACACTTTAAAAGTTTTACTTTTAAGAATTACCCCCCCTACACATGCGCATCATAACTTTGAAAGATATTTCGCACATGAAGAAAATAGTTTCGCACTTGAGTCAAAGACGATCACATTTTAATCCAATTTTCTCCCCCTCAAAATAGCATACCATATGATAATTTTTGATATCAATGGATTAAAATAGCTATATGAGTTTTTGAAAGCACATGGGAGAAAACGGATATTGCATGATTATTATTGGAACATTTATGAATGTCTTAAACAAATTTGAAAAATTAGTTGTGCCAAAGTGTGTCTATATCTAAAACGGATGGTCACTAAGCCGCTAACATATTCTAAAATTTAGAAAACAGTCAAAACCGGATGCAACTTAGATCGCTGACGCACTTGTCGATATACTTGACAACAACTAATTTTGACTTGAAAAATTTTCTTTTGTTTAAAAAACATTATTATTAAACTCTCCCTCAAAAATAAAACACTTCACTTTGTATGACACCACAGTTATATTGCAGGATAGAGTGAGTGTTGAGCATATTATTTTGAAAGATTTTGAATTATCTTTGAAAAGTTCTTGAAAAATTATGCTCGAACACTTAAAGCTTTTAAAAGCTCCCCTAAAAAATTGATAAATCAAAGGATTTATTGAGGAAGGGGGGAGTGTTGAACATACAATTTGAAAGATTTTGAAAAATCTTTTTGAAAAATTCTTGAAAATTTGTGTTCAACCTTTTGAAAAACATTTACTTGAGCTCAAGATTTTGAATATCTTAATGAACTAGCTCAAGTTCGAGAAGTTGTAAGCTTCCCGTTGTGAAGATAAATGTACTTAATGTACACTTTCCTTTCTTTGAAAATCGAGTTCTAGGGGAAATACTTAGAAGTCAATGTTTTGAGCAAACTCTTGAAAAGAAAGCTCGAAAACATGAAGATTTATCTTCTTTTGAAGGTAAAGCGCAATGAAACGTACATTTTCCTTTTATTTGAAAAACAAGTTGTGCACTGAATTATACACAAGTCATTAGTTTGAGGCACAAGTTACAATCTGAAATGATTACAAGCCACTGACTTGAGCTACAAAACTTTGAATGTTTTGATTGAATAGCTGAAGACCGAAAAGATTTCTATTTTCGTTGTTAAGGATAAATGCACTGAAGCGTACATTTTCCTTTTATTTGAGGCACGAGTTGCAGTCTGATATTTGATTATAAACCATTAAATGAAGTTTAGGTGTTGATCTGAAGTAATCAACAGCCATTAGGACATCGAATTAGACAACAACATTTGGAACCCATTTAAGCGCGATGCTAACGGGTTTGCCAAGTTCTGAAAACCATTTAAACGTTGTGTCAAGTCGATGTAAAGAAGTTGAGTTCCAACGAGGACTTACAACCGGTGTTTCTTTTGGAAACAACTCTCGTGAAATCAACAGAGATTTAAAATTCCTTTTGATTTTCAATTGATTATTGAAACTTGGTGTTTCTTGTGGAGTTTTATATCTTGTCGACGAAGACGATTCCCATTTGTTGTTGAAATTTGATGTTTCATTTTGAAAATTCCTTTTTGGAACATATGAAAATCTTCCATTGTTTTTGATTTTCAAAGCCGAGTCATTCTTGTTTTGCATTGAAAGCATTTCTGATTTGGAATATTTAAAAGATTTCGAATGACTTTGCTTTGGTCCCCACACTTGTTTTACCGGTGTAAAACAAGAGTGTGGAGTTTCAAAAATTTCATTCTTCTCATTTGAAGAACTTGTCATGAAAACCTTTTGAGGAGTAGGTGTTTCAAAAGTTTGAGATTTCTTAGAAAACTTCTTATTTTTTTGCAAAGAATATGTTGTAAACTGAGAAACCTTTTTTGAAAACGGTTTTGAAGATTCACTCGTGTGAACCCTTTCAGAAAGACTTACTTTAGGTTTTGATGAGTTTGAAACTTTATTTCTCCTTTTTGCCCGATTAAGAGAATCAAACTGTGCCATTAAAGCATTGTATGAAGTTCTCAACTCATAGTATTCTTTTTGATGAGAAAGAATATCTTGTGATGCCAACTTTCCTTTTTAAAGACGCGATTTGTTTCAAAAATTGATCTTTTTCATTATTAGGTAAAGACTGTGTAGTGACTAGTTTTGACAAATCTTTTTGCACAACAATTTTGGGGTCAAACCATGATTTTTGTAGTTGAGATTTTGGCAAAAGTTTATCAGCAGGTGGGTTTCCTAAAATTGAAGGTTTGTCAAACTTAGTGTCCACAGACTTTTCTTTCATGTTTTCCAACCGAGTCCTTAAAAGATTAATTTCTTTCAAAAGTTGATCTTTTTCAGCTTTAGAATCATCAACCTTACGAGCCAATTGTCGTTCGAGAACAACTTTCAATTTTCAAGTTTTTCATAATACACTTCAAATTTGGTCGTTCTGTTTGACAATTCAAGCTTGACATCATCAAAATCTTTGGTCTGTTGTGCTAAAGTATTTTCTAGCTCAACAAGTTTTGTTTGAAGCACACATTTTTCACTTTCAAAAAGATTCTTTTTCTCTCCCGATTCTTTTCAAGTTCAAGAATAATACTATCAAAAATTAAAATTGGAAAGGAATCAATTGTTTTCTTTTTGATTGTGTCAATTTTACCAAAAAATTTATCAAACTATTTATCCGCGAACTCAGACAATTAAACCTTTAAATTTTCTGCTTCGTTTTGTGTTACGTCTGAATTTTTTTCTCAACTCGTGACTTTTTGATTGAATCAAACAAGTTTTGGTAAATCAATTTCAAGTGTTCATTCTCTTTAAGCAATGAAGTCACTTGATGTTCCAACTCAATGTTTTGAGTTTCAGTTTCACCAAAATCAAACTTAATTTGCACATCATCACATTGAATAGTCTCAACCCTTGAACTTTGAACTGACTCGAACAAATCTTTATAAGTCTGTTTCAAATGAGCATTTTTTATTTGTAATGATGCTTATAAATTCTCATTTTCATTTTGCATTGTTTTCAAAGAATTATTTTCTTAAATCTTGTGTTGAAGTGCTATTTCAAAAGAAATGTTTTGTGCCTCCAGTTTTGAAACATCTTTTCAAATCTAGCCATTCGTTTTAACAATTCTTCTTTGACATCATCTGCATCATTACAGAACTTATCAACACTTTGACTCTCATTTAAAACATCTTTTGACTCTTAATCGTTCATTCATGTTCTTCTTTAAAATTCTTTGCCACAATTTCCACATAAGAATGCATGACAAGATTCCTAACATCATCAGCTAATGTTGCTTCCAAGAGTCGATCAAGTTCATTATGCAAAATTTCATGTTTTTAGATGTTTAACATTTCTCGTACTTATTTTGTAAACTCCTCTTGAAGAACATTTGCCCACAACCGTATAGGTTGAGTAGCCGGTCCCACCTCATTATAATAAATTAACCTTATTTCTTTTGTAGGATCAATACTAAAAATCACTTCTTTAGGAACCTCCATTTTTTCTTTAATAAGATTTTCCAAAACTCGGATTCGATTATCAAGTTTACCAAAAATCCCTAATATTTTGCTTTGTTTTGGCATTTCCTTTGGAGGTGGACTCGGTTTAGGAGTTACGGAAATAGAAGAATCTGAAAAATATTTTTGTTCAAGAGAAAGTTTTGTTTGAGGAACAAATGTTTCATAATGCTTATTTATTTTTGCATAGTTAATTGGAACCAATTTTTCTTTCATTTTCAATCATCTACTCTCTTCCGCGTTCCTTAAGATATCTTCAGTATCAATGCCACATGCAGCTAACGTTCTCGATTCACGAAGATCTAAGCACTTATTCCAACTGAGGATTACATGCCAAAAGCTGGCTTTAGGATAATAAGGGGATTTTATACCACCGAACCTAATTACGTGTATTTTCCCGTTACAAGCTTTGTTATACTTTAAAACATACGAAGTGTTTGACTTGATTTGCCCCTCTTTACAAACTATGTTCTCAAAAGGTCTTTGTTTTTAGCTGCCAAGTGAATGTGTCATTTTGATTATTTGTTCCTCCTTCTGTATGGAAGTTTGTTTTACATTAATCACGAATCATTTTGAATTTCAAACAAACACCTTTTTCTTGTAAAATTTTGATTTTTTTCAACTTAATTTTTTTCTTTTTCAAGATCTTCATATTGTATGTTTTTTCAACACAAATTTTGTTTTTTCAAATGAACATATTCCTTTTTATAATCTTCTTTAACTTCTTTTTTTAGGATTAACCTCGTCGTATGACCTTTTAAAAATCCAATTTTGTTTTCTGGTTTGGTTTCAAACACACCGAACCCTTTCCTTGTATTTCTCAAGTGTATGGTTAACAAATCATTGGCTTGTTAAACCTTGCATTGATTTTATGTGTTTTCGCAGCTTTAATTGAATCATTCTCATTTTAATATTCCATATTAGCACGATGTTGGATTGAGCACTGGTATCATTGTTAACATTTCCATTATTATCTTGCCCATATCCGTATCATCAATATGATATTGCGATCAATTTGATCCATCAACATATGTAGTTTTAATAGATTCAGGTTGCACATGACAACTTGTTTCTTGATACTCACAAGTTTGAGGATCATGTATCTTAGTTATTTTACTTTGTTCATGAGAAGCCTCCGGCAACTTAGTTATCAATTTTCATGCATATCCTTACTAATCTGTCATATTCAGCTTCTTGTATTTCCCTTGGACTACTGCATTTACATTGTTGTACCCTATCGACCATCCTTTTTTATTCTGCATTCTAATTCATTATCCGTTCTTTTCATTTTCATACTTCTTTGACATTTCTTTCAGTTTATCAGTAATTCTTCTTCATGACACGGCTATTGCTACTATTTATCCTTTCTATGTTACTTAGTCTCATTTGAAAACACACTTTCAAACCTCATAATATGTATCGACCTATGAGTTGTGCTTTTCAAATATTTTTTCTTGCGTTCAAAATCCTAAGAAGAGTTGATAGAGTCCCGAGGAGGATTGTTGATATAAAAGAATGTCCTCCACTATTTCTTATGTATGCCAAGCTTTTTTTGGAAGCCACAACTATGTAATTCCTCTTTCTAAAGCTGTTTTTTAGTCATTCACCGTTTTGGAATTAATAACGCTTCTCTAGTCATTACACGTTTTGAAAAAACACTTTTTGAAGGAATCAAACTTCTCCCAAAGATTGTCTCAAATGCTAGGTCAAAGTATTGCGTATTTTGGGTTTTGCATCAAAAAGTACGGCTCAATTTCTCAATGATTTTTAATTTTATTCACTTTCAATTCTTTCGTTATTGCTAATAATCGTTGCAATTCTTTCTCAACTGATCCGAAACCATGATGATACCATATTTTCGATTCCACTTTTTCAATGTAAAACTAAAACTATGGCACAAATGAGGTTCAGCTTTCCGACAATACCAAATGAGGTTAAAAACCCCGATTTCATTAATGAGGTTTAGCTATGTTGGACCCCTCTCTTGATAGATCTTTTACTGTCTGTTATGGATGGTGATTAACCTATGTAATCACAAGCTAATCACTAAGAGAGACTCTGCTTTGTAAATGTTAAACGTCTACGGCCTGATTATAGACCTCAATAATAAGAAGAAAACATGACTATTAAAAAACTAAAAGATCATTCTATGGATTTTATTAATTAACAAGGATAAATGTGTTTTCGATTGATGCATTCCCTAAGCCGTAGTTCTCTTTATAGTGGAGAAAACCCTTAATCAGCATTTACGAAAAACGCTGTGAGATTGATATAGCATGAATATCTTCCTTATTTAGCTCATGCATATCTCATCTCTAAATAACTAAAATCTTATCCTAGAATAACCTTTTGGACTTTACCAGGACTAAGTATTTCTACCAGTTGGTACTAGATTTACGCCTACCAGGAAGACTATAGATAAAACCTACAAGCAGAAACTACATACTGCCGAGTAGAACTATATACTCTACCAGTAGATCAGACATACCTACTGTAGTAACTAACTATTACAATATTCCTAACAATCCTCCCTAAATGGAAATTTGCTATGGTTTAACATTTCCTTAGTTTTAAATAGATCTTCAGTCTTGTTCGTGAGGATTGAATATGAACTTTTACTGCAACTTCTAATCTGCTTGAGTCTTGACTTGAACACATGAGACTTCTGCAACATATCTGTATTTCTGTATGAGCATTAAACAATTGAGCAGGATCTTGTGTCAAAACAGATTGGTCTGCATTAGCCTTGGAAACGAATATCAAAAGTCTTGTTGACACTTGTACAATCAAAAGCAGCAACGTTGAAGTTTTGCAAAGGAAAAACTTGAACCAGCAAAGACTTTGGGAACCACTCAGTAACATGAGTAGATTTGATAATAAAAAGGGCCCCCATTACCAAGTAGCTACTCACTCGTGGGCTAGCTATTCTTGGTGGAATCATGACATTCACCTTGTGTGATTTAGTAACCAAGTCAAACTCTGTAGAACCTGAATCAATGGCGAGACTTGGAATACCCTAATGTTTTTTGCGAAAATTTCACAGCCATAAACGGATTTTATATGTATTTACCCGTAGCCGTTCTTGCTCAGGACTGAGCCAACTCTTTGTTGTGATAACAAGTAAGTTGATTTACCCTATAATTTTTAGCAAATTTGTCTAGCTGATCAACAGAATTTGTTATGTCTTGTCACCCAAAAACCGTTTGCGTTTGACTAGCCAATCCTTTGGTTCCCAATATGGGATTATCCCATGGTGGATGTGACGACCCATTTCAACTCTCAGCTAAAAGAGCATGCGAGTGAGTTAAATACCTATTGTTTTGAGCAAACTATTAATGCTACAACGGATTTTGAGAAATTACACACCAGAGCCATACACTCATGGTGAATCAACTTTTTCCTTGCTGTGAGACATGGTGAGTTGAACACCATTTGTTGTGTGGTGTTTAACCAACACCCAATACCCTAAATTTTTTCTTTTTGTTCAAAATGTGTTACAATAAAACTAGCTGCATTTGCCAAAAACGGTTTCCATATCCATACTTGGTGCTACACTCAAAAATGTTTATGGCACATGTGCAAATGCTAATAAGTATAGAGATTCCTAATACAAACTTTTTTTTATCAAATATATACTTTTTAATAACAAAAAATAATTTCATGATATATCAATGAAACTTAACAATACTTTCATGAAACCTTAGGACGCGTAGAATCAGATATTTGTTTCTTGAGGAAAAGCATTCAATTGAACCGCAGTGGTAAAGTTCACTTACCCCTCTGTTCCGTGGACAAATCTCCCAGCTGATGACTCGAGCATCCTTTTCGATAAGGTTTATAGTGAGGGGTAATGGTGAGGAGCATCCCTTATGTGAGAAGCCCAATCAAAAAGTCATAAGATTCTGATGATAATAATCCCTGCCTTTGGGTTTTTTTGCAAGAAAACCCACTTTGTTGTGTTCATCCTGTATTTAGTATGGCCATTGATGCTGTTGTGAAGATTGGTTGAGATTTTTTGCTGGGGTTGGATCGCAATTGTAGTTGATACTGGTTAGAGAAGGGTAATTTAATTTATATAGGAATTGAATTCAATTACCTATTGCGGCGATTTTGGTAATTAGGGTTTGATGGAAAAATAAATAAATAAGTGTTAAAATGTGAGATAACAGTAAGTATCCATTTAAGTAGAAAAACCCTTTGACTAATAAAATGGACACCAAGATCTGAAATGTAACTTTGAATGATGAGAAAATCATGTTTAATATACCTGCACGAACAAATATAACCAGCACGAAGAAAAGGTCAACCAACATAGTAAAATTAACATTACCAGTAGGAAGTGGTTTAACAGTAGGTAAAGAAAGAAAACTCAGTAGGAACTTATGGTTACACCAGAGGGACACTTGAATACCAATAATGAACACTTTTCAGCATCAAAATAAAACCACTTGGTCTTGTTGAACACTAGAAAATGAATAATCCACCCTCTTGAACCATTAGTCTGCAAAAGATTAGGCCAATTCAAACAAAACAGATACAATAAATTGGATAAGGAAAATTAAATACCAGATATGAACTAATTATGACAAGCAAGAGGAACATAAAAACTACCAGTACGACAAAAAATTCTTCTAAAAGAAAAAAATCACATATGACATAGGAGAACATAGTGTAGCATGAAAAATAAGTGGAAAAATAAATTTTAAAAACCAACTTTTTATTAGAAAATTTACACAAACAGTCCCCCCTTGGACTCAAAATCCTCCACATCAATCATAAGTTCTATGGTTTGTGATCCCTATGTGAAACACAAGATGTATTAAACTTAGGTCCATCAAATGCCTTGGTTAAAAATCAGCGACATTTTCATTTGTTGTATTTATAGCACTTGACTAAGTTTCTTATCAATAGCATCTCGTAGTAATGGTGCCTAATTATGTGCTTAGTTCTTTGGTTTTAAATAATAAAGTGGGTTTTTAAACTATTGCAAATGGTACTTTGGTTATCAATAAAGATTTTGGTATTCATAAAGTTATAACCATAATCTAATAACTGATTTTGTATCAGAGTTCCTGTCCACATCAGTTAGCTAGCAGCAACAATACTCTGCTTCAGTGGCGCAGTGGTTAGCCACATTTGTTTGCTTCTGCATTGACCATGAGATTAACCTCCTACCCTGAAATAATTACACTCCACCAGTTATGGATTTCTATCCTTGGTTTTCCCCAGCATAATCACTGTCACTACTAAGATTCAAAGCACAAAAGGTGACTCTCTAGGGTACCATAAACCCCCAACATAGGTGGCCTTTAAGTACTTGAAAATCTTCTTCACTGCTTCCAAATAGGTTAGTAGTATGAAGGAGACTTGAATCTTGAACAAGCACTGATCTGCAAACATTATATCAGGTCTTGAAGCTGTTGTTAAAAAAATTTTAACGATTGTGAACCTATCATGGATCTGTAAAAATTGTACATTTACAGGACGCTTTAAGGGTTCATTCGTGGGCTTAGGCTTTTGAGCACTTCATAGGGATGTTCAGTGGCAGTTCTTGACGTCTCCAAATCAAACTTCTGCAGTATCTCTTTCACATACTTGTTTTGGCTGATAAAAATTCCATCAGGTCTTTGTTGAACTTGTAATCCTAGGAAGAAAGTAAGTTCTCCCATAGCACTCATTTCAAATTCTCCCTTCATCAAGGCTTCAAATTCATCACACCGTGCCTTCTGTGTAGATCCAAAAATGATGTCATCCATATAAACTTGTACCAGGATGTTTTGTGCTTCTTAAGAAAGAGAGTCTTGTCAATGGTGCCCCTTCTGTAACCATGTTTCAGCAAAAAGGTAGAAAGGGTTGCATACCAAGCTCTTGGTGCTTGATGAAGTCCATATAGAGCTTTGACTACCTTGTAGACCTTCTTGGGATGTTGAGGATCCACAAATCCCTTAGGTTGAGTGACATATACTTCCTCATCAATTCTACCATAAAGAAACGAACTCTTAACATCCATCTGATAAACCATAAATCCCAGGTAAGAGGCAAATGCTAAAAACAATCTGATTGCCTCTCTTCTTGCAAATGGAGCAAAGACTTCATCATAATCAATGCCCTCCTCCTGTCTGTGTCCTTATGCTATAAGTCTAGCCTTGTTCCTTACAACAATCCCCCTGGCATCTCTCTTATTTTTGAGTATCCACTTAGTCCCAATAGCATATTTATCTTCAGGTAAATCAACAAGAACCCATACATTTTGAAACTTGAACTGTTGCATCTCTTCCTGCATAGCATCAACCCAGCTTGGATCTTCAAGGGCCTGAGCTACACTTCTTGGTTCAACTTGAGAAAGAAAACAAGCAAACAGACAATGTTGAAAGTCTGTATGATTGTGTCTTTGCTGGTCATGAATATAACTGATAAAAGCAGATTCACCAGTAGTAGTCTTATTGACCTTGCTTCTCGTTTGCACAGCTGAAGTATGATCCCCAAGAATCAGAGATTGAGGATGAATTGTATTGATTCGCTTAGTTGCCACAGGACTCCACAGTTGATGCTAAATTGTTTAGATCAGCACCAAACTCATCATCATAAGATGAAGAAGAGAAAATACCAAGTGAGGGTTCATTATTTCCAAGGTCTGATGGACTGGGAAATCGTGTTGTAGGCTCATCATCAAAGAATGAGTCAGTTGGACTACCAGTAGGAACTGGAACACCACCAGGAGAAATCGTTGTATCACCAGAAGGAATTTGGATGCTACCAGTAGGAACTGGTATGCTACCAGGAGGAACTGATTTTGTACTTGCTCTCTTCTGAAGTTCCTCAGTATCTTTTGCAACAGAGGTGGCTCTTTGTTCCTGACCTTTCAGCCTTGCAAGCTCCTTTTGAAAAATTCTTCAGCAGAATCAAAAGGAGTATCATCAACTTCATCACTAGAAATATCTTTAGGCTCAGCTTCTTGTATGCTGTGTGATGGATAAGAAGGCATAATGATGACTTGTTCATCACATTTTGAGTCTGGATCAGCATCTTGTGTACCTGCAGGGTTAGGCGAATCTTCGTGTGTTCCTGCAGATTGGTTAGCTTTATCATGTTTATAGCCTAAAGTATCAGTCAAATAATCAAGGTAAAAATACCATTCATGACCAAGACCCTGCACATTAGGTTTTTCCTCAAGATACCTCAGATTCATAGTCTCTTCTACCCTTTTATTAGGCACATTGTACACCCTGTAGGCTTTATTACTTGCAGAGTATCCAACAATGTAGCCTTCATCAGCCTTCCCATCAAACTTACCCAAATGATCACTTGTGTTTAGAATGGTCACATGACACCCAAAGGGTTTAAAATGACTGACTGAAGGAATGTTCCCAGTCAATAAGGCATATGGTGTCTTATTATGAGGACTAGTTACCAACACTCTATTCAAGACATAACAAGCAGTTCTTACTGCTTCAGTCCAAAACATAGTAGGTAACTTAGAGTCAGCCAACATAGTTCTAGCTGCCTCTATGAGGGTTCTATTTTTCCTCTCAGCAACCCCATTTTGTTGTGGGGTTCTGGCATTACTATAATCCCTCTTTATCCCTTTAGACCCACAGAGTTCAATAATATGAGCATTTTTGAACTCTGTACCATTATCACATCTTATAGCTTTTACCTTTTTGTTCAACTGGTTTTCAACAAGATTAATAAAGTCCTTAAGGATAGGATAGGTCTCATCCTTATGTTCTAAAAAGAAAACCCAACAAAACCTGCTATAGTCATCAGTGATCACAAGGCAGTAATATTTGTGGTCAATGCTTCTAATTGATGTAGGACCAAAGAGGTCCATATGAAGCAATTGCAAAGGCTCAGAAATGGAGCTCACAGCAGTAATAGCCTTATAAGAGGCTTTGTGTTGCTTGCCTTTGCAGCAAGCAACACAGGTATGGTCATTCTTGAAAAGTTTTGGGGGTAGTCCTCTAACTAAGTCACCCTTCACCAACATGTTCATGGTTTTATAGTTCACATGACCCATCCTCCTATGTCATTTCACAGATTCATCAATTGAGGCTTTTGCCACCAAACAAGCCTAATTTCCTTTAGGACTAAGATTATTCAAGTTAATGGTGTAAAGATTATGTTTCCTTGGAACCCTAAGTAGGACCATACTATCATCTGGAAGCTTAAAGTCCTTGGATAGTACAAGACAATCAGTGTCTGTGAAGAGAACTCTATTCTTCTTGTCACAAATCTGAGAGATGGAGAACAAGTTGAATTGTTGCAGTTCCTTCACATGGTAGACATTTTCAAAATCTAGTGTGGGAGTTTTGATTGTCCCTTTGCTAGTAATCCTACCTTCACTACCACCAAAAGTTACTTTTCCTCCTTGAAACTCTTGAAAATCATGCAGTCTTTCCATGTTACCAGTCATACTTCTAGAATAACCACTATCAAAGATCCCTTCATCTTCAGCATCTGTATAAGTATTTTCCTACGATATACAACATGGGAAAAGTTAGTATCTAAGGGGGACCCAAGCCATTTATGGCTTGGGTCTGCCTTGTGGATCTGAAAAGGTTGTCTATGAATATGCATGAGATCCACTGTTATTCTTGGGTACCTAATTTAAACCTTTTCTATGTGTTTTCCAAGAACAACCTGCTGAGGGCTTAACAGCAGTTGCCCATCTTAACCCACCATATTGCATTTGATTATAATACATTTGAGGTACATATGGTGTATAAGTCTAAAAATAAGAACTTGTGGGTCTATTTAAATGGGACATAGGTCTAGCAGTACTTTTCCACCATCTAGAAGTTACTGATGGAGAATATCTTCTACCAGAAGGAACTAGAAAAGGCCTATTTTGCCTACCAGTAGGAACTGGTTCAGGCACCTTTGGCTTATCAGTAGGAACTGGTTTTGGCCTACCAGTAGAAACTGGTTTTGGCCTACCAGTAGGAACTGGTTTTGGCCTACCAGTAGAAACCTGGTTTGGTCTAGCAGCAGAAATAGAGACCTTGCCAGACCTAAGAGGTACTGCTTGTGGGACAAAGTGATTTGACTGAGTGACCCTAGTAGCATTGTCCCAAATTGGTTTCCTTTGAGGATATCCCACACCATCAGAATCATTAGCATATTGTGTCTCATAATAATTACAATCCTTAATGAGATGAAGATAACTACCACATACAAAACAAGACTTTGAAGTAGAAGAATTATTTTTCCTAAAATGACTTGCCTTTTTATTAAAATAACCATTCTTATTACAAGAAGTCCTAGAAGTGTTTTCATTCTTATCAGAACTATTACAAGAGAAACTAGGTAAATCCTGAACAATAATGGGTTCTTGGATAGGTGTTCCAGCATAGGACTCAATCTCAGCCTCACTCTCAGATGTGGATATACTGGAAGTAGATGCACAGGAGGTAGAATCATTTGACTTGGGCTCTGAAGTTTTGACACTTGAATCACTGGAGGCAAAGTCATTTGAGTTGACCTCTGAAGACTTGTCACTGTTATCACAAGAGACAAAGTCATTAGACACAGAATTAGAGTCACCAGAGGTTGAGGACTTTGTACCATAAGACATCTGTGATTCATCTAAGTTAGTGTGATTTAATAGAGGAGTGTAGTCTCCAGAGAGAGGTGGAGGCACAACTTTCATACTATCAGTTTTGGAAAACCTATTAAAATGAGGTCTACCTTCAACTTCTTCAGAGTTAGTGGTAAATACACTAAATGCAGAGTCATCCCGTCCTAACTCATTTTCCCCTATATAGTTATTAAATCCCAAACCCACTTTTGTTCTAACAGACATGGAACTATCAACTAATCTGAAAAAGTTTTTAGAAGAGGTTCTCTATTTTTCAGTTTGAACTAAGTGATTATCAAGTTTTGTCTGTAATTCTTTCTTAGCAGTCTCAGCAATAGCATTTATTCTTTCAAAATGTTTTAGTAGATTAGTTGTATTTTCTAGTTCAATAGACAACACCCTAATCTTGTCTTCAAGTGTCAACTGGTTTTTCTGAAGAACTCTCTTTTGTTTTTCCAAAGTTTTAAGTGAGTTCTTATAAGCTTGAAATTGTATAAAATATTCACTATTTTGTTTATTAAGTTCATTATACTACTTTTGAAGTTCATTATACTTATTGTCACAACCAAAAGGGCAGTTATATACCTCAGAAGTGACACCCTTGAGAGCAAATTCTCCAGCATCACCTGCAGTACCGACTTCCTTTGTATCGGCTCCAGTGATCAAGTTGTATATCTTGGCAGCACCTTCTTCACTTGCATCCTCAGTATCACAACCAGCAGTCATACCAAACTCCTTAGAAGCAATAACTCCATCACTCTAACCATCATGATCTGTCCAATCAACCAATGTATCAACAATGATCAATGCTTTGGAATCTTATTCCTTCTTTCCAATCTCCTAAATCTTGAATGAGGAATATCTCTGCTTGTTATTTCCTCCCTTTGCCCTGCATTCTCTGGCAAACTGGCCTCTTTGAAGACACTTGTAAGATCTGACCTTCCTCTTGTTGAACCTAGCAGATTCCTTCTTATCAAAATCAATCTTCCTTCCAGCTTTCTGCTCAAAATTGTGTACTCTAACAGAAAGCATAGCCATTTGCCATTTTAAGTCCATCTCTTCTAGATCTAATTTTTCTATCTGATCAAAATCTTCATAAGCTAGTTGTTGTTCTGGCTCAGTATCAGCAACAAAAGATTGAAGAACATCTTCAATTATATTACCAGATCTATGAGACCCAGTCTTAAAGTTTGATGGAGCAGTGTAGGTAGATGAAGAATAGCATGGACTATCTAGATATGACATCTTTTTGCTAGCACTAGTGGTACTAACAAATGCAGAATGGCTTGGACTTGCAGATTGGCTTGAGGAAAAAGTAGAGTATCCTTTGATATCTACCTCAAGAGTCTTTAACTTGTAGTAAAAATCATCAAAAGAAAGAAGTTCAAGTCCACCTTTGGTTTTCAAGGTTAAAGCTACCTGAGAACATGGTGAAGGCAAAGCTCTTAGAAACTTGAGATTAATATCTTCATCCTCTAGCTTGGCCTTGAGTTTGTTAAGCTGGCTTAGAATCTTCTGCATTCTGTCATACCCTTTGTGCAATCCCTCTGCTTAACTAATTCTGAACTCTGAGAATTCTTGCTTCAGCATAGACTTTCTCATCTTCTTAGATTCGGCATTTCCACCAAACCTAGCTTTGACTGCATTCCATATATCCCTTACATCATCCATATAATGGAAATCAGCCACATGATCATCAAGAATAGACTGAAGCAAGGTAGTTTTTGCCTTTGATTCCCTCTGAACAGCAATGTGTTCATCACCAGTCATTGGGGGAAGGATTATGACCCTTCCATCACAATCTCTTCCAGTCCTTTTCAAGCTATTGCCATTTTGAATCACCTTCCAGATATTCATATCATTTTGTGATCCAATATTCCATCTTCATAGCCCAGACCTCATACTTATCCTTCTTCAAATAAGGAAACTTTGCATTGTTGTTTGAGACAGTGGTAATGATTTGAGGTTGAATGTTTCGTTGTTGTTGAGGAATGGTGGGTTCACTATGAACACTAGCATCATCGCTATCATTGTCAGATCCTGCCATTTTAAAGGTATATAGAGGTGTTTGGTTGTGAGGTTTATAAGGATCTTAAATCCAGGAATATTCTTCTTATGAGAGACTCTCAACAAGCTCTGATACCACTTGTTGGATCCCACTCTAGATAGATCTTTACTGCCTGTTAAGGATGGTGATTAACCTATGTAATCACAAGCTAATCACAAGAGAGACTCTTGCTTTGAAAAGCTAATGTCTACGCGGAATATAGACACAACTAATAAGAAGAACATGACTAATAAAAACTAAAAGATCCTTCTATGGATTTCTATTAATTAACAAGGAGAAATGTGTTTTTCTGAATGTGTACATTTCCCTAAGCCGTAGGTTCTCTTTATAGTGGAGAAACCCTAATCAGCATTTACTAAAAACGCGTGAGATTGATATGCATGAATATCTTCCTTATTTAGCTCATGCATATCCTCATCTCTAACTAACTAAAATCTTATCCTGGAATAACTATTTGACTTTACCAGGACTAAGTATTCTACCAGTAGGAACTAGATTTAGCCTACCAGGACTAACTATGATAATAACCTTACCAGCAGGAACTACATACCTGCCAGTAGGAACTACTACTCTACCAGTAGGAACTACATACCTACTAGTGGAAACTAAGTATTACAAATATTCCTAACAAGCTAACGCTGGCAATCCCACACCATTGGATTGGCTGAAGTAACACATCACCAAAATCAAGGCTGAGATTGGGCTCAAAGAAGCACAAAGAGGATTCAAGGGCTTAGATTAAATGGCGTAGAGAACACTCACAGAAGAAACACACATCAAAGGGCTAGATGCTTCTCAAGACCATTATAAATAGAGGGTGTTTTTCACACATTAAGGCATCTAGTTTTATCATATCTTTTTCTTGTAATTTACAGCTTATTAGTATAATTTTTAGATTATTGTCTTTCTTCTCAAGTATTGTAATGTTTTAAAAGTTTAATGAAAGTTTAAGTTTTAAACAGTCTTATTAGCCGTTTATTTCTCATAAAAATCACAATCCTTAATAAGATGAGTACTACTACCACATACAAAACATAACTTAGAAACAGATGATGCATTTTTCCTAAAATAACTTGCCTTTGTTATAACAATAACATTCTATTAAAGAAGTCCTAGAATGTTTCCATCTTATTAGAACAATTACAAGAGAAACTAGGTAAATCCTGAACATTAATGGTTTCTTGGATAGGTGTTCCAACATTGGACTCAATCTCAGCTTCACTCTCAGATGTGGATACACTGGAAGTTGATGCACAGGAGGTAGAATCATTTAACTTGGGCTCTGAAGAAATGACACTTGAATCACTAGAGGCAAAGTCAGTTGAGTTGACCTCTGAAGACTTGTCACTGTTATCACAAGAGACAAAGTCATTAGACACATAATTAGAGTCACCAGAGGTTGAGGCCATTTGTACCATAAACATTGGTGATTCAATCTAAGTCAGTGTGATCTGATAGAGGAGTGTAGTCTCCAAAGAGAAGTGGAGGCACATCTTTTATACTATTAGTTTTGGCAAACCTATTGAAATTAGGTATACCTTCTACTTCTTTAGTGTTAGTGGTAAATACACTAAATGCAGAGTCATCCCATCCTAACTCATTTTCCCATATATAGTTATTAAATCCCAAACCCACTTTTGTTCAAACACACATGGAACTATCAACTAATCTGAATAAGTTTTTGGAAGAGTTTCTCCACTTTTCAGTTTGAACTAAGTGATTATCAAGTTTTGTTTGTAAGTCTTTCTTAGCAGTCTCAGCAATAGCATTTATTCTTTCAAAATGTTTTAGTAGATTAGTTGTATTTTCTAGTTCAATAGACAACACCCTAATCTTGTCTTCAAGTGTCAACTTCATTGTTTTTCGAAGACCACTCGTTTGTTTTTTCCAAAGTTTTAAGTGAGTTCTTATAAGCTTGAAATTGTATAAAATATTCACTATTTTGTTTATTAAGTTCATTATACTACTTTT
This sequence comes from Tanacetum coccineum, assembly GCA_026074375.1. Classification (NCBI taxonomy): domain Eukaryota; kingdom Viridiplantae; phylum Streptophyta; class Magnoliopsida; order Asterales; family Asteraceae; genus Tanacetum; species Tanacetum coccineum. Next base: position 76,573 of record BQNB010004779.1, on the reverse strand, counting down.
GAAGTTCATTATACTTATTGTCACAACCAAAAGGGCAGTTATATACCTCAGAAGTGACACCCTTGAGAGCAAATTCTCCAGCATCACCTGCAGTACCGACTTCCTTTGTATCGGCTCCAGTGATCAAGTTGTATATCTTGGCAGCACCTTCTTCACTTGCATCCTCAGTATCACAACCAGCAGTCATACCAAACTCCTTAAACAATAACTCCATTCACGCTAAACCATCAAGATCAGTCCCAAAGCAACCAATGTATCAACAATGAGCCAATGCTTTTGAATCTATCCTTCTTTCCAATCTCCTAAATCTTGAATGAGGAATATCTCTGCTTGTTATTTCCTCCCTTTGCCCTGCATTCTCTGGCAAACTGGCCTCTTTGAAGACACTTGTAAGATCTGACCTTCCTCTTGTTGAACCTAGCAGATTCCTTCTTATCAAAATCATCTTCCTTCCCAGCTTTTCTGCTCAAAATTGTGGTACTCTAACAAAGCATAGCCATTTTGCCGATTTTAAGTCCATCTCTCTTCTAGATCTAAGTTTTCTATTGATCAAAATTCTTCATAACTAGTTTTGTTCGGCTCATATCAGCAACAAAAGATTGAAGAACATTCAATTATATTACAGATCTATGAGACCGCAGACTAAGTTTGATGGAGCAGTGTAGGTAGATGAAGAATAGCATGGACTATCTAGATATGACATCTTTTTGCTAGCACTAGTGGTACTAACAAATGCAGAATGGCTTGGACCTGCAGATTGGCTTGAGGAAAAAGTAGAGTATCCTTTGATATCTACCTCAAGAGTCTTTAACTTGTAGTACAAATCATCAAAAGAAAGAAGTTCAAGTCCACCTTTGGTTTTCAAGGTTAAAGCTACCTGAGACCATGATGAAGGCAAAGCTCTTAGAAACTTGAGATTAATATCTTCATCCTCTGGCTTGGCCTTGAGTTGGTTAAGCTGGCTTAGAATCTTCTGCATTCTGTCATACCCTTTGTGCAATCCCTCTGCTTAACTAATTTTGAACTCTGAGAATTCTTGCTTCAGCATAGACTTTCTCATCTTCTTAGATTCGGCATTTTCCACAAAAACCTAGCTTTTGACTACTGCATTCCAAATAGCCCTTACATCACATATAATGGAAATCAGCCACATGATCATCAAGAATAGACCAAAGCAAAGTAGTTTTTGCCTTTGATTCCTCTGAACAGCAATGGTTCATCACCAGTCATTGGGTAAGGATTATGCCCCTTCCTATCACAAATTCTCTTCCAGCCATTTTTCAAGCTATTCCATTTTGAAAATCACCTTCCAGAATATTCATATCATTTTGTGATCCAATATTCCATCTGTCATAGACCAGACCTCATACTTATCCTTCTTCAATAAGGAACTTTGCATTGGGTTGTTTTGAGACCGTGGTAATGATTTAGGTTGAAGTGTTTTCGTTGTTGTTGAGGAATGTGGCTTCACCATGAATACTACATCAATCGCTATCATTGTCAGATCCTGCCATTTTAAAGGTATATAGAGGTGTTTGGTTTTGAGGTTTATAAGGATCTTAAATCCAGGAATATTCTTCTTATGAGAGACTCTCAACAAGCTCTGATACCACTTGTTAGATCCCACTCTAGATAGATCTTTACTGCCTGTTAAGGATGGTGATTAACCTATGTAATCACAAGCTAATCATAAAAAGTAGACCTTGCTTAAAAACCTAATGTCTATGCGGAATAAATAATAGACACAAACAACTAATAAGATGAACATGCTAATAAAAACGAAAAGCTCCTCTATGGATGTCTTTAACCAATAAATTAAATAGAATTGTGTTTTGTCCGAATCATGTATTTCCCTAAGCCGTAGGTTCTATTTATAGTGGAGAAACCCTAATCAGCATTTATCTAAAACGTGTGAGATTGATATGCATGAATATCTTCCTTATTTAGCTCATGCATATCCTCATCTCTAACTAACTAAAATCTTATCCTGGAATAACTATTTGACTCTACCAGGACTAAGTACTCTACCAATAGGAACTAGATTTAGCCTACCAGGACTAAATATAGATAATAACCTTACTAGGCAGAACTACATAACCTGCCAGTACGGAGAACTACTAACTCATAACCAGTAGGAGCTAAATTACCTACTATAGAAACTAAGTTATACATTTGAGGTACATATGGTGTATAAGTCTGAAAATAAGAACTTGTAGGTCTAATTAAATGGGGCATAGGTCTAGCAGTACTTTGCCACCAACCAGAAGTTACTGATGGAGAATCTCCTCTATCAGTAGGAACTGGAATAGGCCTATTTTGCCTACCAGTAGGAACTGGTGCAATGGCTCCTTTGGCTTACCAGTAGGAATGTGTAGTGGGTCTAAGCAGGAGTAAGTTTTACTTCCATCCTAAGAAGTAAAACTTGTGGGACAAACTGATTTTTGATGATTAACATTATAACTACTAGTACAGGAGTCCCACCAGCATTACCAACAGTCTTATTAGCCGATTTATTTCACATAATAATCACAATCCGTAATAAGATGATACTACTAAACACATACAAAACATAACTTAGAAATCAGATGAAAGCATTTTTCCTAAAATAACTTGCCTTTTTTTATAACAATAACCATCTTATTACAATAAGTCCTAGAAGTGTTTCCATTACTTAATTAGAACTCTTTACAAGAGGAAACTAGGTAAACCTGAACATTAATGTTTCTTGGATAGGTGTTTCCAACATTGGACTCAAATCTCAGCTTCACTCTCAGATGTGATACACTGGAAGTTGATGCACAGGAGGTAGAATCATTTAACTAGGGCTCTGAAGAAATGACACTAACTGAATCACTAAAGGCACAGTCAGTATGAGTATGACCTCGTGTAAGACTTGTCACTGTTATCACAAGAGACAAAGTCATTAGACACATAATTAGAGTCACCAGAGGTTGAGGCCTTTGTACCATAAGACATTTGTGATTCATCTAAGTCAGTGTGATCTGATAGAGGAGTGTAGTCTCCAAAGAGAAGTGGAGGCACATCTTTTATACTATCAGTTTTGGCAAACCTATTGAAATTAGGTATACCTTCTACTTCTTTAGTGTTAGTGGTAAATACACTAAATGCAGAGTCATCCCATCCTAACTCATTTTCCCATATATAGTTATTAAATCCCAAACCCACTTTTGTTCAAACACACATGGAACTATCAACTAATCTGAATAAGTTTTTGGGAAGAGTTACTCCACTTTTCAGTTTTGAACTAAGTGATTATCAAGTTTTGTTTGTAAGGTCTTTCCTTAGCAGTCCTCAAGCAATAGCATTTATTCTTTGCAAAATGTTTTAGTAATAGTTTATTTTCTAGTTCAATTAGACAACAACCCCTAATCTGGCTTCAAGGGCAACTGTTTTTCCTGAAGAACTCTCTTTTTTGTTTTTCCAACGTATTGAGTGAGTTCTTATAAACTTGAAATTGTAAAATATTCACTATTTGTTTATTTAAGTTCATTACACTACTTTTTGGAAAGTTCATTATACTATTGTCACAAATCACCAAAAAGGGCAGTTATATACCTCAGAAGTGACACCCTTGAGAGCAAATTCTCCAGCATCACCTGCAGTACCGACTTCCTTTGTATCGGCTCCAGTGATCAAGTTGTATATCTTGGCAACACCTTCTTCACTTGCATCCTCAGTATCACAACCAGCAGTCATACCAAACTCCTTAGAAGCAATAACTCCATCACTCTAACCATCATGATCTGTCTAATCAACCAATGTATCAACAGTGATCAATGCTTTGGAATCTTATTCCTTCTTTCCAATCTCCTAAATCTTGAATGAGGAATATCTCTGCTTGTCATTTCCTTCCTTTGCCCTGCATTCTCTGGCAAACTGGCCTCTTTGAAGATACTTGTAACATCTGACCTTCCTCTTGTTGAACCTAGCAGATTCCTTCTTATCAAAATTAATCTTCCTTTCAGCTTTCTGCTCAAAATTGTGTACTCTAATAGAAAGAAGCCATTTAGCCCATTTTAATCCATCTACTTCTAGTCTAATATTTCTAATCTGATCAAAATCTTCATAAGCTAGTTGTATGTTCTGGCTCAGGATCACAACAAAAAGATTGAAGAACAAATCTTTCAATTGAATATTACCAAGATCTATGAACCCAGTCTTAGAGAGTTTTGATGGAGCAGTTGTAGGTAATGAAGAATAAGCATGACTATCTAATATGACCATCTTTTTTTGCCAGCACTAGTGGCACTAACAAATGCAGAATGGCTTGGACCTGCAGATTGGCATGAGGAAAAAAGTAGAGTGATCCATTGAATCTACCTCACGAGTCATTAACTGTAGTAGCTAATCAACAAAAGAAAGAAGTTCCAGAAGTCCACCTTGGTTTTCAAGGTTAAAGCTAACTGAGACCATGATGAAGGCAAAGCTCTTAGAAACTTGAGATTAATATCTTCATCCTCTGGCTTGGCCTTGAGTTTGTTAAGCTGGCTTAGAATCTTCTGCATTCTGTCATACCCTTTGTGGCAATCCCTCTGCTTAACTAATTCTGAACTCTAAGAATTCTTGCTTCAGCATAGACTTTCTCATCTTCTTAGATTCGGCATTTCCACCAAACCTAGCTTTGACTGCATTCCATATATCCCTTACATCATCCATATAATGGAAATCAGCCACATGATCATCAAGAATAGACTAAAGCAAGGTAGTTTCTTTGCCTTGATTCCCTCCTGAACCGCAATGTGTATCCATCACCATCCATAGGGGATGGATTATGACCCTTCCATCACAAACTCTTCCATCCATTTCAAAGCTTTGCCATTTTGAATCACATTCCAGATATTCATATTACATTTGTGATCCAATATTCCATCTTCATAGCCCAGACCTCATACTGCCTTCTTCAAATAAGGAACACTGTGCATTGTTTGTTTGAGACATTGGTAAGATTTGAGTTGAGTGTTTCGTAGTTGTTAGAAGAGGAATGGTGGCTTCACCATGATACTAGCCAATCGCCATCATTGTCAGATCCTCCTGCCCAGTTTAAAGGTATATAGCGGTGGTTTGATTTTAAGTTTTATAAGGATCTACATCCAGGAAATATTCTTCTTATGAGAGACTCTCAACAATCGCGATACCACTTTTAGATCCCAACTAGATAGATCATTACTTGCCGTTTTAGGAAAGTGGGATTAACCTATTAATCATAAAGCCTAATCATAAAAGAAGAGGGCGGGATTAGAAGCTCTTGCTTAGAAAAACAATTCTTATGCGGAATATAGACACAACTAATAAGAAGAACAGGACTAATAAAAACTAAAAGATCCTTCTATGGATTTCTATTAACCAATAATTAGAATAGAATTGTGTTTTTGTCAATCATGTATTTCCCTAAGCCGTAGGTTCTCTTTATAGTCGAGAAACCCTAATCAGCATTTACTAAAAACGTGTGAGATTGATATGCATGAATATCTTCCTTATTTAGCTCATGCATATCCTCATCTCTAACTTAACTAAAAATCTTATCCTGGAATAACTATTTGTCTCACCCTAACCCCCGGGACTAAGTACTTTACCATAGGAACTAGATTTAAGCCTACCAGGCCTAAATATGCATAATAACCTTACAGCATAGAACTACCTACACTCCAGTAAGGAACAACTAACCTCCTACCTAAGGAGCTACAACCTACTCAGTAAGAAACTAAGTATTACATTTTGAGGTACATATGGTGGTAAATAAGTCTGAAAATAAGAATATGTCGGTCTAATTAAATGGGTCATAGGTCTAGCAGTACTTTGCCACCAACCAGAAGTTACTGATGGAGAATCTCCTCTATCAGTAGGAACTAGAATAGGCCTATTTTGCCTATACCATAAGGAACTGGTGCAGGCTCCTTTGGCTTACCAGTAGGAACTGTTGTGGTCTAAGCAGAAGTAATGGTTACTTTTTGCCAGTCGCTAAGAGTACAGCTTGTGGGACAAACTGATTTTGATGATTAACATTATTCCTACTATGTACAGGTCCCACCCCATTACCAACATCGTTATTAAGCCGTTTAGTTTCCTTAAAAAATCACAACCTTAATAAGATAAGTACTACTACCCACATACAAAACATACCTTAGAAACTAGATGATACATTTTTTCCTAAAATAACTTGCCTTTTTATACAATAACCAGTTCTTATACTAAGAAGTCAGAGTTTTCCATTCTTATTAGAACTATTTACAAGAGCAACTAGGAAAATCCTGAACTTTAAAGGATTCTTGGATAGGGTGTTCCAACATGGACTCAATCTCAAGCTTCACACTAGATGTGGATACACAGGAATTTGATGCAACAGGAGTAGAATCATTTAACCTTGGGCTCTGAAAATGACACATGAGATCGACTAGAGGCAGAAGTCAGTTGAGTTGACCTCTAAAACGTTCACTGATATCACAAGAGAACAAAGTCAATAGACACATAATAAGAGTCACTAGAGGTTGAGGCCTTTGTATAACCATAAACATTTGTGATTCATTTAAGTCGAGTGTGATCTGATTAGAGGAATGTAGTCCTCCAAAGAGAAAGTGGAGGCGACATCTTATTAACAATCAGATTTAACAAACCTAATGAAATTAGGTATACCTTCCAACTTCTTTTAGTGTATTAGTGTAAATATACTAAATGCAAGAGTCATCCCAACCTAACTCATTTTCCCATAAATAGTAATTAACCCCAAACCCACTTTTGTTCAAACACACACATGGAACTATCAACTAATCAGAATAAGTTTTTTGGAAGAGTTTCTCCACTTTTCAGTTTTGAATAACTAAGTGAGTATCAAGTTTTGTTTTGTAAGTCTTTCTTACAGTCTAAGCAATAGCATTTATTCATTCAAATTGTTTTAGTAGATTATTGTATTTTTCTAGTTCAATAGACAACACACTAATCTTGTACTTTCAAGTGTCCAACTAACTTGGTTTTTTCTGAAGAACTCTCTTTTGTTTTTCCAAAGTTTTAAGTGAGTTCTTATAAGCTTGAAATTGTATAAAATATTCACTATTTTGTTTATTAAGTTCATTATACTACTTTTGAAGTTCATTATACTTATTGTCACAACCAAAAGGGCAGTTATATACCTCAGAAGTGACAACCTTGAGGCAAATTCCGGAGCATATCACCTGCAGTAACCGACTTCCTCCTATGTAATCGCTCCAGTGATCAAGTTGTATATCTTGGCAGCACCTTCTTCACTTGCATCCTCAGTATCACAACCAGCAGTCATACCAAACTCCTTAGAAGCAATAACTCCATCACTCTAACCATCATGATCTGTCCAATCAACCAATGTATCAACAATGATCAATGCTTTGGAATCTTATTCCTTCTTTCCAATCTCCTAAATCTTGAATGAGGAATATCTCTGCTTGTATATCCTCCCTTGCCTCTGCATTCTCTGGCAAACTGCCTCTTTGAAGACACTTGTAAGATCTGACCTTCCTCTTGTTGAACCTAGCAGATTCCTTCTTATCAAAATCAATCTTCCTTCTAGCTTTCTGCTCAAAATTGTGTACTCTAGCAGAAAGCATAGCCATTTTCCATTTTAAGTCCATCTCTTCTAGATCTAATTTTTCTATCTGATCAAAATCTTCATAAGCTAGTTTTGTTTTCTGGCTCATATCAGCAACAAAAGATTGAAGAACATCTTCACTTATTACCCAAGATCTATGAGACCCCAGTCTTAAAGTTTGAATGGAGCAGTGTAGGTAAAGAAGAATAGCATGGACTATCTAGATATGACATTCTTTTTTGCAAGCACTAGTGGTACTAACAAATGCATAATGGGCTTGGACTTGCAGATTGGCTTGAAGGAAAAAGTAGAGCTAATCCTTGATATCTAACCTAGAGTCTTTAAACTGTAGTACAAAATCATCAAAGAAAGGAAGTTCAATTTCCACCTTTGGTTTTCACAAGGTTAAAGCTACCCTGAGAACAGGTGAAGGCAAAGCTCTTTAAAAACTTGAGATTAATATCTACACTCATGCCTCTAGCTGGCCTTGAGTTTGTTAAGCTAGGCTTAGAATCTTCTGCACTCTGTCCATAAATACCCTTTGTGCAATACCCTCTGCTTAACTAATTCGAACTCTGAGAATTCTTTCTTGCTTCACATAGACTATCTCATCTTTTTAGAATTCGGCATTTTCCACCAAACCTAAGCTTTGACTGCATTCCATATATCCCTTACATCATCCATATAATGGAAATCAGCCACATGTCCATCAAGGAAATAAGACGAAGCAAGGTAGTTTATTTGCCTTTGATTCCCTCTGAACAACAATGTTTCATCCACCCTCAGTCATTGGGGGATGGATTATGACCTTCCATCACAAACTCTCCAGTCCTTTTCAAGGCTATTATTTATTGCCATTTGTTGAATCACCTGACCAGAATATTCTAACATTTTGTGATCCAATATTCCCATCTTTCATAGAAGCCAGACCTCATACTCATCCTTCTTCAAATAAGGAAACTTTGCATTGTTTTTGAAGACAGTGGTAATGATTTGAGGTTTATGAGGGTTACGTTGTTGTGAGAAGAATTGTGGCGTCTCACCATGAATACTAGCATCCATCGCTATGCATTTGTCAGATCCTCTGCCATTTTTAAAAGGTATATAGAGTTGTTTTTTGGTTTTGAGGTTTAAAAGGATCTTAAATCCAGGAATATCTTCTTATGAGAGACTCTCAAACAAGCGCTGAAACCACTTGTTAGAATCCCACTCTAGATAAAAAAAAAGATCGTTACTGCCTGTTAGAATGGTATTGATTAACTATGTAATCACAAGCTAATCAAAAAAGAAGACTCTTGCTTAAAAAGCTAATGTCTATGCGGAATATAAGACACAACAAAAAGAATGAACATGACTAATAAAAACTAAAAGTCCTTCTATAGGATTTCTGATAACCAATAATTAGAAGACAATTGTGTTTTTGGTCAATCATTAAGTTTCCAAAAGCCGTAGGATTCTCTTTATAGTCGAGAAAAACCCTAATCACAATTACTAAAAACCGTGGTGAGATTGATATGCATGAATACTTCCTTATGTTAGCTCATGCATAATCCTCATCTCTACTAACCTAAAATCTTATTCTGGAATAACTATTTGACTCTACCAGGACTAAGTACTCTACCAGTAGGAACTAGATTTAGCCTACCAGGACTAACTATGATAATAACCTTACCAGCAGGAACTACATACCTGCCAGTAGGAACTACTACTCTACCAGTAGGAACTACATACCTACTAGTAGAAACTAAGTATTACAATTATTCCTAACACACTTCATACAAACTGTAAAACAAATCATCTTGCCTCCCCTTAACTAATGCATCCTATTAATTGATAATTCCAGTGTTAACAATCAAGAAATTGAACATGCTAACATCAAAAGCTTTGGTTAAAAGATCAGCTACATTGTCATCAATGTGAATCTTTATCACCTGGATAAGTTTCTTCTCATAAGCATCCCTATTGAAGTGTTGCCTAATTTCAATATGCTTTGTTTTGGAGTGAAATATTGGATTCTTTATAATGCATATAGTACTCTCATTATCAATGTAGATCTTTGTGTTCATAAAATTGAACCCATAGTCTAACATTTGATTTTGAATCCACAAAACTTACCCACAACAGTTGGCAGCAGCAACATATTCTGCCTCTGTAGTAGAAATAGCCACAATTGTCTGCTTCTTACATTGCCATGAAATAAGTCTCTTGCCAAGAAATTGACAAACTCCTATTGTGGATTTCCTGTCAAGATTTGCTCTAGCATAGTCACTATCTGAGTAAGCTTCTAGGTCAAATGATGATACTCTAGGATACTAAAGGCCCAGTTTGGGTTTGCCCTTTAGGTACCTAAAGATGTCACTTTACATACATTTAGATCTGGAAGGTCCTTTGAGTTACCTGAAACCTAAAAAAGCACATACTGTAAACATAATATCAGGCCTAGAAGCAGTCAAGTACATTAAAGAGCTAATCACGTATCTATAAAGGTGTACATCCACATCAATAGCTTCCTCATCCTTGACCAAAGGCTTTTGGGTCTCAATTGATGTACTAGCAGTCTTTACACTAGCAAAATCAAACCTCTTCAGGATTTCTGCAACATACTTATCTTGACTTATAAAAATACCATCTTCTTTCTGTTTGACTTGTAATCCAAGAAAGAAGGTGAGCTCTCCCATAGAACTCATCTGAAATCTACTCTTCATTAATGCTTCAAATTTATCACACCAATATCTCTTTGTAGAACCAAAAATAATGTCATCCACATATACTTGTACTAACATGATATCATTTTTATCCTTCTTAATAAAAAGAGTCTTGTCTATAGTTCCTCTTCTGTATCCACTCTTTAACAAAAAAAGTAGATAAAGTAGCATACAAGGCTCTAGGAGCTTGGTGTAAACCATAGAGAGCTTTCACAACTTTGTAGACCTTCTTAGGACACTTAAGATCTACAAAACCTAGAGGTTGAGACACATATACCTCCTCATCAATTGTGCCATAAAGGAAGGCACTCTTCACATCCATCTGATAGACTATGAATCTTATATAAGAAGCAAAGGCCAAAAAGATCCTAATGGCTTCAATCTTAGCCACAGGAGCAAAAACCTCATCATAGTTTATCCCTTCCTCTTGCCTATGTCCCTGGGCCACCAACCTTGCCTTATTTCTAACCACAACACCTCTTTCATCCTTCTTATTTTTGTAAACCCATTTTGTCCCAATTGCCTTCTTTCCATTAGGCAAATCTATAAGAATCCAAACTTTCTGAATCTTGAATTGCAGTAGTTCTTCCTGCATAGCATCAACCCAACTTTTATCTTCAAGTGCTTCAGATATCTTCTTAGGTTCAATTTGAGACAAGAAACAAGCAAATAAACAATGCTAGAAGTCCTTATGATTATTTCTTCTCTGCTTTTGAATATAACTTACAAAAGCATGGGCTCCAAAACTTTTGTTTACTTTGCTCCTTGTTTGAACTGCTGATTTTGGATCTCTAAGAAATCAAGTTGAATGATGAATAGAGTGAATCGTTGATGTGGGAATAGGACTAACATTCACAATAGTTTCTAAATTTGTGAAGTCAGCCACTACACCCTCATCATCATAAGATGCATTGGTAAAAATACCATCATTAGGATTGTCATAACTAACCTCAAGAAGCCGGTATTTGAGAATCCTCTTGGGTCAAATCAGTGTAGATAGTCGACCAGAAGGACTGGCAGTACTAACTGGTGTGCTAGCGGTATTAACTGTGTTAGTAATGCTAGCTCTAGCAGCTCTTGCTTGAAGAACTAAATCCTTAGTATCTTGGGCAAACTTCTTTCTAAGAGCTTCAACTGCATCATTAGCTTCCTTTTCTTGACTTTTAAGCCTTTTCCATTCAACCTCCTCGTAAAAAGGGTTGATCCGTCTAATATACTCTGGCTTCTCATTTGACGTATTAGCTACTCAACCTTCATATCTTGCTTTCAGACTCTTCACAGTTGAAGTATAAGAAGACCATATTGGCAGTAAAAAGTAGTCTTGAGCAGATTCAGCTTCCATTTTAGAATTTTCAGCATCAATATTTCTTTTAGACCTGCATTTTTGTAAGCTTGATTATCTTATCTCACAGGCTAATAATTCATTAAATCAGTTAAATAATCAAGATCAAACAGCCAATTTGGCTCTTTCCCTGCAACATTTGGTTTATTTTCTAAAAAGGTTATATATAGGTTTTCTTTAACTCTCTTGGTTTCTAAAATTGTATAACCCAACACAGCCGAGGGCTATTTTAGAGAGAATAAACCCTAACCAAAAAAAACCCCCTATCATCTCCGATTTCCCATAAACTTCCCAGGTGGGTCAATGGTATTCAAGATGGTCAATGGCACCCAAAAGGTCTATAAGGCTTAGGATTGGTATTTTATCAGTTTATATGTTCATAAGTGTCTTATTTTTGAGGCTTGGTCACTAATACCCTATAAGGACATACAAGCAATACTAACTGAGCTCATGCCCAAAAAGTTTAGGTAAAATTAAAATTTGCTAGCATAGTTCTAGCAGACTCAAGAAGGGTCCTGATTCTTTCTTTTTTAGCAATTCCATTATGTTTAGAAGTTCTGGCATTACTTACTCCCTCTTGATCCCTTTTTTACCCACATAATTCAATAAAATCTCATGTGTCTAAATTCTGTACCATTATCACATCTAATGTTTTAACTTTTTGATTTAATTGGTTTCTCAATTTGTCTTATAAAAGACCTAAGATTCCACTAGTTTCATCCTTAGTTCTTAAAAAGAACACCCAACTAAACCTGCTAAAATCATCAGTGATAACAAGACAATAAATCTTATGGTTTAAGCTCCTTACAAATGTAGGTCCAAATAAGTCCATATGCAGAAGCTGTAAGGGCTGACTAATAGAGCTTACTGATTTGGCCTTACAGGAGGCCTTGTGTTGCTTTCCTTTCTAACAAGCAACACAGGTGTGGTCTTTTTGAAAAATCTTTGAAGGTAAACCTCTTACAAGGGTTCCAATTGAAACTGTTATCTTGCCTCCCCTGAACTAATGCAGCTATTGGGCCTATTGATTGATCATTCCAATGTTAACAATCAAGAAATTAAACCCGCTAACATCAAAAGCTTTGGTTAAAAGATCAACAACATTGTCATCAGTGTAAATCTTTAGCACATGGATAAGTTTCTTCTCATAAGCATCCCTAATGAAGTGGTTCCTAATTTCAATATGCTTTGTTTTGGAGTGAAATACTGGATTCTTTACAATGCATATAGTACTCTCATTATCAATGTTGATCTTTGTGTTCATAAAATTGAACCCATAGTCTAACATTTGATTTTGAATCCACAAAACTTACCCATAGCAGTTGGCAGCAACAACATTACTACCTCCAAAAGCAACAGGGCCACCATTATAGTCTTGATATTCAGCAAGGTAGGCCTTGTTTCCAGTCATGTGCCTGGAACATCCACTATCAACAATCCCTTTATTCTCTAAAGCTTTATGTGGAACATCCTGCACTTGAAAAATAAGAGAAATTAGTTTCTCTTAGGGACCCAATCCTTTTTGGGCTTGGGTCTGCCTAGTGGATCTTTAGAAGTAACACATTTTCTAGAATTTGATCCACCATTGTATTTGGAGACTTTATTCCAGTAATGTCTTTTGATTCTCCAATTACAACCTGCTGAGGGCTTAACAATAGTTTTCCCTTTTCCCCCAACAGCACTAACTGCTTTTACCTCGGCAGTATCAACTTTTTGATTTGAAAATTTTGTTCTTGGTGCTGTTGTTCTATGAAATGGCCTTCTAGTATGTGACTGGGTTTTATGAAAAATAGTTTTTGGTCTAAGATTATTAACAATAGGTTTAACAGTATTAACTTTCCTGGCAGCATTAGTTGGTGCTGCCTGACTGTTAAAATTATGTCTAGCAGTATTAACATTGTTAGTACTGCTAGCTCTAGCAGTATTAACTGGAATTCTGCTAGTTCTAGTTAGTACTTCTTTAGGAATAAATTGGTTTTGGTGATTCACTCTTTGTACATTGTTCCACACTGGCTTATTTTCCCTTTTTCCAGTACCCTTACACATCCTTTTGTTCAATTCAGCTTGTTTAGCCATTCTTTTCTCATGGAAATCACAATCTCTAATAAGATGGCTAAAACTACCACATACAAAACATGCCTTTTTAGTAAACCTATATCCCAAACCTAATTTTTTAGACATTAAACCACTACAATCCTTTTTATCAGGTTTAGGATTTTGACTACATGTGTTTTGTTCTTTAACAGTTTGCCTAGGAGTTTTTACATGCTTAACAGTATTAACAAAAGCAAAAGTAGGTGTTTCCTGTTCTTTTGTGGGTAGAGACACATGTTCATCATCACTATCTGATTCATACTCCTCAATGATAAGAGCATCAGACCAGACTTTAGGTTGACTTACTACTTTGGGTTCATTGACAACTGGTTCAGGCATAGATGTAAGTGTTTCTTCACTAGAATTGGATTCACAAGAATTAAAGTCACTGCTCCTAGCATCAGATTCACTAGGTTTAGATTGCTTTGGGCCATATGTAAACTGTGACTCATCAATTTCAACATCGGGTCCAGAAAGGATGTAAATCCCTATCATTGGAGGAGGAACTGCATGCATCCCCTCTGCATATCTATCATTTACAGGACTATCTTCTATATCACTAGATCTACTGTTAAATACACTTTCAAAAACTTCATTTTCATAACTTAAGACACCTTTATTCATTAGATTTCCATACCTAAGCCTAGCTTTGTCCCTAGCACTCATCTAACTAGTTAGCAGAATATTAAGATTTTTAGAAGAGTTATGCCATTTTTCTACTTTAGCTTTGAATTCTTCTTTTTCTTTTTCATCTTCTGCCAATAGTTTCTTATGATATGTGAGCACATCAGTTTTATCATCTAAATTAATTTTCATACACCTAATCTTTTCCTCATACCAAAGTTTATTTTGTTGATGAGCAACTAATTGTGCTTCTACTTTCTTTAAATCTTGAGTATATGCCTGAATTTCTATACTAGCATCCCCAAGTTGTTCCCTCTATTCATCATATAATTTTTTAAGTTTAGTATAAGATTCTTTACACTCTTTTGAACAAGAAGTTACCTTAGTGTTTGAGTCTGAATTGTTGTAAGCCATCAAAGCATAGTTCTCTTGCTCATCTTCTAAGTGACTGGTCTAATCAACACCTTCTCCATCAAGAGTTACCAAAGCTTTAGGTTCCTCCTATTTTCCAGGTCTCCTTTCACTGTCTTTAGCTTTATACCCAGTGTATCTAGCATCTTTCCTCCTACTATCTTGATTCCCCTTAGATCTGCATTCTCTAGCAAAATGCCCTGTCTTGTGACAATTGTAGCACTCGACTTTGGCCTTATTAAATCCAACTGGTTCCTTGGCATTAAACTGCAGCTTTCTTCCTGTCTTTTTGTAGAACTTCTTTAGTCTCATGGAAATCATGGCCACTTGCCATTTTAAATCCATCTCTTCTAAATCGAACTCATTAAGTTGTTCCAAATCCTCATGATCTAAGTGTATAAAGAAGAGCCTTACCTTTGGGGGTTATGGCCAGAAGAGCTAGAAGCACCATAAGCAGTACTAACTTCATTAGTACTGCTAGTGTTCTTAGAAACAAATGCCACATTCTGTGTCCTAGAAGATGATGCAGTAGAGCCTTTAACATCAGGCTAAAAAACTCTAAGGTTATTATATAGATCATTAAAACTGAGACTGTCTACTCCTATCTTGGTTCTTATGATTAAGGAAATTTGAGACCAAGCAGAAGGTAGAGACCTAACGAACTTCTGAATTGCATCTTTATTGGAGACTCCTGCACCATGAATCTCTAGTTGACTCAGAAGACTCTGAAACCTATCATAGCCTTTATGCAGCCCTTCTAAGTTTGAGACAGAGAATCCTTCAAACTGTTGCTTTAGAATATACTTTTGCATCTTCTTTGATTCATCATTGCCACCAAATCTAGATTTGATAGCTTCCCACATCTCTTTTGCATCAGTCATTTTGTGATTATAAGCAAGACAGATCTACATGGTAATCCCGCATAAAAATGAAGACCTAGCTTTTCTTTCTCTTCTTTGGCTAAAATTCTATCTGAAGTCTGGCAGGCAGAAATCTTTTAATCCCATCCATTATGTGATCAATTTAGACACTCACAGGGGACCATTTCCCTCTTGAATGATCCTTCCCCCAGCAAGGATAGTCTAATATAAGCTAAATAATGTTCCATTTCATGGCCCTCATATATCATATTTTCCCTTCTTAAGAATTGGGACACGTTGGACTGGTTGAGACAGTGTGAGGGGCTTGTTGTGTTGGTGTTTGTGTTTGTGGTTGTTGTGGTGATAGTGGAATCTCATCATCTGATCCAACCATTAAATAGATTTGTAAGGTAGAGGTTTATAACTGGAGGGTTTTAGTTCTTCTTACTTAGAGTTTCTCTACAAGCTCTGATACCACTTGTAGATCCCAATTCAATATAGATCTTTATAGCTTGTTAAGGGTTGTAGCCAATATGGATAGTTCCACACAAACTATAAGAGAAACAATGACTATGAACACTATAAGTTATGCGGAAACTAACTTATAATGCTAAGAAGAACAATGAATATTAACAACTAAACTTTTGTATTAATCTGCTAAAATGATTACAAATTACTAACTATGAGATTCATAGATGTGATGAGATAGATATCTTCTCTAATGCCGTAGGGTTCCTTTTATACACCAAGGATAAACCCTAACAGACTTACAAAACGCGTAGAAGATAATGCATATCTTTTCCTATAATATCTCATGCATATCTCTTAAACGATACTAACAATTAAATGGTACTAACTATTTTGTACTGGTGGTACAAACTAATACTAACAATACTAACTATAACTGTTGGTACTTTCCACTACAACTAGCGGTACTAAGTCAGGAAAGCATAATTCCCAACACAAGCCATTTTCTCTTTTTGATGTTGTAATTTGAGTTCAAAATCAATACTTTGAGCTTGTAATCGCTTACAATCATTTTCAAAAATTTTGATTCTCTTATGTAAATTGGCTTGGATATCTTTAGAATCACTTGAACTTTTCGTAAGTTCATCTTTTAACAGCTCATTTTTTTGTTTTTCAACAAAAAGCAAAGCACAATCTCGGATTTCACTTGTCAAAGATACTTCTAAAAGTCGATCGATCTCATTTTGAAGAATATTTTCTTTTGAATATTTTCTGTCAATTTTCTGTTTTATCGATTCAAAAATATTTAACATTTTCTGTACTTCTACAATGAGTTCTTTAAGTTCTTTCAAATTCTTTGATAAAGAAGGAAACATCGGGATTACATCAGTTTTATAAAACTCTCTTAAAGAAGTTTGACTATCAGACATCCATCTTCGTTGTCGGTCTTCTAAAAGAGTATTATCAATCCTTGTTTGTAAACTCTTAATTGCCACACCCAGTATGTCAAACATTTTTAACAATTTACTCTCTTTAGGCATTTTTGGAATTGGTAAATCTGATGTGACTACTTTTGACTCAGAACCATTAGTAGAAGTAGAAGGAATTGAAAAATATGTTTTTTCCATAGAAAAGTCTCATTGAGGTACAAATGTTTCATAAAGCGCATTTAACTTTCCATAATTAATTTGAACCATTTTGTTCTCATTTTCAATCGACTTTCTTCTGCATCTTCTAAAGTTTCCTCTGAATCTGGTGAACCAATTTTCAAATTAACACCATGAAGCTTTTCACCATCATACATTTTTGGTTGTGCTACAATGGCCTTCTTGAGACGTTCAGGATTCTTGTAACCCAACCCAGTTTTAAGAAAAGGATCATAAACTTTATTTTGTGTCTTTCTAAGCATGTGAATTGTTTGAATTGATTGACCCATTTTATAAACAATTTAATCATGAGAACTCAGTTTTTCTTCGAGATCACAAATATCTTCAAGATACCGATATTCTCGTTCTTTAAAAGCCTTTTAAGCTAACCGAGTTTCATGATAACCTATTATCTTTTCATTTTCAATTTCGAAAAAATCACTTTGAATGTTCACATGTTTCTTTTTATTTTGAACATTGAATTATTTTTTACTCAAACATTTTGACCTGATCCTTACATGTCTCAAGCTCCTTTTGTAGCAACATCTTTTGCTTTTTAAGCTCATTGTTTAATCGTTTTTTGATTTTCAGCTTCTCTTTGAACATCATATGCTAGCATTTGAATTTTTTGATATTCGTCATGCTCATTTGAATCATGATCAGATGTGCCACCATTATTTTCCACATATGGATCATCAAATAAGATACTTGAATCAATTTTGTCACACCCCGTAAATTTTAGGTAAATATTTTAACCCATTCCGATCATTATTTTGAATTTGACGTAAAACCGGGAAGTTAACCCACGTAAATCTGAAAAACATCATCTAACGCCTTCCGGCTTTGGACTTCGATTAGTTTACATGTTATATGCGTTATTTTATCATATTAAAGTGTTACGTAGGTCACGTTCACTTTCATTTGCGAATTTTACATTTATCGCATACGTTTACGATTTTATCATTTTACGTCAAACGGAGACCCGGAAACCTACCAACTTTGCATGTAAACTCGAGTTATCATTCGTTACGTATTATAAAATCAAAAGTTCGCTCATGCCCTTCCCTCTTGTCATATTCAAATGCCTAAAACCCAAACCAAAACACCTTGAGCTCAAAATTAATTCAAAGGCATATTTTTTTGAAATTCCCATGCATGTGACTAGTAAGCATAAGATAGTGACATCCCATAAGGTCCCTATCCCTCTTGTATTCTTGTGCAATACTTCCTCATGTGACTTTTATACTTATATAAGATTTAACCTAGTATATTTGACCACTTAACCAAGCATAACTAGAACCATAACTAAAAATTTGAACCATTTGGTCCTTGTGGTGTTGTTTTTGGCCGAGCACACACACACCCATTTGGTGTGTGTTGGTCAATTGATACTCCAAGAAAAATGCATAAAACCCTAAACCATGGTTCTAAATATACATCACTTCTTACAACTTAGGGTTACCATCTCATTTCAAAGTCACCAACACATTTTCTCTTCTCCTTTTTCCTTCTTGTAGCTCATGGCTTAAACACCCCTATTAGGGTTTGAGTTTCCTTTGATTCTCTTCAATATTCAAGCATACTAGGCTCATTTCTAAGGTTATCTAGGGTGATTACAAGTATTGGTTCATTGATTCAAGGGTTTATTTCAAGATCTACAAATTAGGGTTTAATTATTATTTAGGGTTTTTCAAGATCCAAGTCTTCCATTATCATTTCTTATATTTCTTAAGCTTGTTCTTTATCTTGTAAGCTTACTTTGAAACTTATACTTTCAATTCTACTTTCATATAATATTTACTTATGTTCTTGCATAGATCTATAAAGTCCTATGGTGTTTGTGTTAATTTTTCAAAAAAAATGAAAAGGTTATGTTGAACAAGGAAACTTTTATAAATCTTTTATGCAAATATTGTGTTTAAGGTTTAAGCGAAATGATTAGTGTGTTGAAAGATTTATGGGGATGATATTAGAATAGATTAAGTGTGGTTTTCGTTGTGGATGAGTTGTGAATCCAGACTAGGATAGATTAGGTACTATTGTGAAGTTTGGCGTGATTTTTGGAAGCATTTACAAAAAATAATGTTGCTGATCCATTTTTATTTTTTGGTTTTCGGACACTTAAGAATGTTTTCATTAGGCGAGAAAGTAGTTTTTGGATAGCTCGTTTCGAGCAGATAGATTTTCATATATTTTACACTATAACCGGACATAAAACGACCGAGTTATAGCCAAATGAAACTTGAAACATTTTTCGGCAACATAGTTAATCTAGGTGCTGATGTGAATAGTAAAATGCGTTTTCGGATGCTTTCGGGACAAATTGAGCTTTCAAAACATTAGCGAAACGTATAGTAACACATATATATTAATTAGGATCATTAGAAACGTCATTAACATATTTTAGGGAAAGTGTTAAGGTTACTAAAAATAGTAAGTTTAGTGAATATTAGCAAGGTAGACATGGAAGTTAAATGGTTAGGTTTCTCTAGTGAATTTATGGAAATATGGATTTAGCAAATATAAGAGACGGTATTAACGTCCCGAAACTAAAAACTTTCCTAAAATAGAAACGTACTAAAAATGGAAATTTTCGGTTAAACGCCGAAACTTAACGAAAAACTCTATATTTTTATTTAGTCACGTTTTGTTAATTAAGCCAAAGCACAAACACACATGGATGACTTTTTACCTTATAAACGATTCGTATAAGTTTTGTATACTTACTGTCTTTCTAAGATGCGTCATTGATTTAGGTCGCAAGTAGGACCTGTAGAATATCTTAACACATACAAGGTATGGATTATATGTAGAGTTTAGAGAGAGAAAGATAGGTGGTTGGATGAACACTTAGAGAGAGAAAAAAAATAAGAAATGTTAGATTACTATGTGAAAAATGAATGAACAACCAACACCTTTTCTATAGCATGGAAATGGTTTATATATGTTAATCCTAAGCCGGCCATGGGCTTTGTCCATGGGCTTTCCATAGGTTTTTCCTAAGCTAGCCTATTTAGTTTCCAAATATTACTTAATGAGCTATCTAATGATATTTATGAAAGTGACTGATACTTTTGTATTCCTAACAATATCCCCCTAAGGGAGGTCACTTCATATTACAAAAACTTAAACCTAGCATACTATGCTTTGTCTTCAGTCTTGTGCTTGCAGACTTGTTTTCTTTACATCATCTTATAAATATGGCATAATGAGCTTTGACTTTAGGCTTGAGCTTGTTCAGATAGGCTTGACTTATATGTGAACGTGAACTTCTTTGAGATCATTAACCAAGCATAATCTCGTATCATCTCATTGTGATCTTGTTGCCGTCTTGTGCACTTGTGACATTTGGACCGACATGCTCATACTGTTGTTGTTTCTTTGTCTTAAAAGCTTGAATAAGACATCTTTCTTGAAAATCTTTAACTATAAGACTTCGTCACTTCAAGAAAGACGTTCGGTATCAGAGTGATGGAAAATTCTTTGAAATTCTTTGACTTTAATACTTCGTCACTTCAAGAAAGATGTATTGTATCAGAGTAACGGAAGTCTTGAAAATGTACTTGAGCTTTCATGATGTCTTTATATATGTCGGTTGAGTATGAGCATGTGGTATTGGCTTTGACTCGTCATCGGGAAACTGCTACCATCGTCAAGAAATTTGCATAAATGGGTTTGTGATAAACAACATATATAGATGAAAGTGGCTTTGTCACTTCGTCAAATATGGTTGTAACAACCATGGTTCCCCATTACTCAGTATAAATACTGCCTGTGATCAGGTAGAATTCCGAAGAATCTCCTTGATAGGGTTTCGCAATTTCACTAGCCGTTCTCATTACTGGAGTGTCTCAAAGCAGACAACACGGTAAGAGTGAACCAGTAAGTTACTATCTTCCCGATTAAGCCGTCAATTCGTGTTCAACTTTCCTATGTCAAGATACCCTTGTGAGGCTTCCTATGGACATAAGATTGAAAATTGATTTAGGAAAATCAGTCGGTGTGTCAAGATGTAAACAATTTTTACTACACACCAACAATTTTATCTTTTTCAAAATTCATTCGTCAATTCATAAGCTGGACCGAATCGATATCCAGTATCCCAAGTTCGATCTGTATAGGATCTCATAAGTCACCAACCAAGAGCTTGTTTGATGTTGGCTCAAGTAGGATTTCCATCTTCACTGTGAATACTTAACTATCACTCATATGTTTTGGCAAAATCATAAGGATAATGTGTAGGACTCTTGATATATATTTATTATTTTTCATATTGTGTGAATTAGCAAGCATATTTTGGATAAGTGTCCTAATAAGATTTATGGATGATCTCTTTTGGCTCTAGACTCAATCGTGCACATTTGGTTTTAGTAATCAGAGGCTGGAGCAGACTGCCACCTTTTCAATACCAACAAACTCGAAGTGAGGAAGTTAATAGAAATGTGTTTAATCTCTGTGAGAAATGAAACATAAATCTTTTGAGAGATTCTGAGTGGCTAGGAAGGGTTGTGCATTGCATCACTGGGTCCATGATGTCGGTCTTCAATGTTAGCAATCATCATTGTGATTCTAACAACAGATGTATTGACCCGGTTTCTGCCTAAGTGTAAGGAGGGCTTTTTTCTTTTCACCCTTTGTCTTAACTTTTCTTTTAATTCTTTAACCCCTTTAGTTCTTACCGAGACTTCATAACTAGTACCTTGTTGGGTTTGTTCCAATACTAGCTCCATCTCAGTCGGCACTTTTCTCTTATTCTCAATTTTACTCCTTTTTTACATCATACCTAAGGACTTCTACACTATCTAATGGAATGTCCCTGGGTAGATCGCTTCGGTTCTACTTGGATTGTAGAAATGTATACCTATACCTAACCACCTTATAACTCCAAATAAATAAACACATGGTCGGTGTTTTGGTATTATTCACAGCCTTAAAACCATTTGTACTGCTCCCCCTTAATATATGCATCGATATTCAAAAATGGTTAGCAAATGAAGGGAGAAACTTGCATTTGAGTCATTAAATTCACATCTGTAATCATATATTTTAATCACAATTTCTCCCTTTATCAAAAATGTCAAATCTCTTGATATTTTGGATATCAATTGATTCAAATATTCCTAGTTTTAGGGGAAAAAATGTCCAATTATTAACAAGCCGATTATTGGAACATTTTAATGCTCTCCTTCAAATTATGAGGGTATATAAGATGGTGCTAAGTATAATAATTTGAAATTTTTTGAATTTAGTAAGAAATTCTTGAAAAAAACTTTGTACTTGAGCACTCCTTATTATCACCATAAAGTTTACACTACGTATATACATATTCACAAGTTTATAAAATATGAAATGAGCTTATAATGACGAACACAATATGAAGAAGTCATATTGTTCTTTGAAGTAGCCGGAGGTTAGTTCCGTAGTGTCTCCCACCAGCAAACTTTTCAAAGCTCTTCATCATCCTTCTTTCCTTCAGCTGCTTGTCAATAGCCTTGATCATGATATGAGCTCTTTTTTTTCTAATGAACTCCATCTTCTCTGTGGCATGTACTCCATTTGGATACTCTTAGTAATGTCATCAAGCGAAGTTCGAATCCTTGTTAATGTGCTATCATTGAACTTGTAGAGTTTGTCTGAGCGCATCAACCTATTTCTCCCTTGATTGTCAACAAAATTGAATCCTTAAGGGTCTTGATATGGAGTGTATGGGATCCCTTTTCTTGATGTCGGGTCTGGTAGTTTCTCGCTTGGTGATGTTGATCTTTGTTTGGTAACTTTTGACTCCTAGTTGAAGATCTTTGACTCTCTTTTGAATAACCATGCTTCTGGTGAACATTCATAGTTCTATAGCAAAGTCAAAAACATTATCGCTTGAGAGATTGGAAAGCCTATTCTGAACAATAAGGATCAGCATGTCCTCGATGTCATTCATATGAAGTCTTGGGAAGTCGCCTTCCTTGAATGTGTAAAGATCGTTATCGGCTCTTCATACTTCAATCTCTCTCAGATACCCATAACCATGTTTCCACATAACCTCGACCCGAGTCACTACTAAAATACGTTTAGCTGAATACATATCATGATTGGATTCCAAACCTCATGCATACGCATAGAAGGTCTTACGTTGTTGTCTCTAATGAGAAGTACCCTATAATGCATATTTATCATATGAAACTTTAACAGGACTCCATATGTTTGTAACCATATCTTTAATGCCTTGAAAATCATACTGAGTGGCCTTTGTCTTCATTATAGATGTCGTATAAGTCATGGTCAAAATTTCTCCTTGCAGATACTTGAGATCGTTGTTAAAGAAGTAGTCAACCGGTATCATTTAATGATTCCCATTCATGACTAAAGAGAGGGGTTTGGTAAGATCAAATGGATAATCACCACCTTCTAGGTTGCCTCAATCCATTTTCTCTAACAGATCTTTATAACATTCTTCAAAGTCATATTCTAGCTCAGCAAAATTAGTACGTGTGCCTTTGAGAAGGTTGAATGTTGGCCCTAACAGGGTCTCTTAAGTCAGATTGGTGATCTTCAGGCCATTCATGATGTATGCTAGAGAAGTCTATAGGAGTGCTCATCAATTCATCAAAGGTTTTTGACGGTTTATCAGCAGAAGATGCAAGGGTCATTAACCAGCTTTGAGTTGGTCATTGTTGTGTAGTCTTGCCAACATTCCAATTAGGATAAGTGGGTTGTTAAGGTTGTTTAGTTTTGGTAAACCAGTTACATTTAGATGCAACCTTTCTCTTGGGTTCTTCATCATCATTACCCATATTCTCTTCTTGATCTTGTGGCACATCAAAATTTGCAACCTTAAACTCTGGTTCCTCTACCTGAACAGACTTTCCAGAATATTTTGATTAAGACTTGGTGCCATTGGATAAGCTAGACTTTGATTCTTTAGTTTTTGGACCTTTTGTTGGTTCAACATCTTTGCTTTTCTTCCTCTTCTTCAACCCCGGTCTGATCCAGCGAAAGGGTCTTCATCTTTATCTTTGTGTTTTAGACTTCTCTTCAGCAAATACACCTTATCATAAGTTAAAAAGAGACTCTTGTCGAGATCATAAGACTTGATCAATCCATCATAAGTTGAGAATTGACTTTCATCCATTTTGTCAATAAGAATCTTCTTTAACTTAAATTTTGTAAGTGAAGTAGCAGCCTCATATGTAGACTGTGGTTAAGAAGACTCCTTGGCTAGAACCGCATGTTTAAGTGAGTTAATAATCATGCTTTTGATCATCAGAGGAGCAAAGTTAGACACTTCCTTTGGCAGAATCTGATGAAGTTGAATCTTGACTTGCTTAGTGATCCTAGCAGTGATGGATGCCGAAAGGTAGCTCATGAACTCATCTTTGGTGGCTTCGAGTCTTGAGTCTAGATGTTCATCTACTAGAGTAGTTACTTGAGTGTTGAGAAGATCATCCTTTTAGAGTTCAGCAACTTCTTTTTCTAAAGCGGAGACTCTGTTGTTGAATTGGAAGACGGATGCGAAA
The DNA here is from genome assembly GCA_026074375.1 of Tanacetum coccineum. Classification (NCBI taxonomy): domain Eukaryota; kingdom Viridiplantae; phylum Streptophyta; class Magnoliopsida; order Asterales; family Asteraceae; genus Tanacetum; species Tanacetum coccineum. Next base: position 51,840 of record BQNB010004779.1, on the reverse strand, counting down.
TTTAGAAGTGTAGATAGAGGATTGTTGTTTCAATTATTGTTGGTGGTGGTGATGTTTATTGTGGTGGTGGAGGAGTGAAGGATGGTAATGATTGTGGGATGACTGTGGGGTATATAGGCGAAGAATCAGTGATAACTGACACGGGTACTATAAGGAGTGTAGGTGTTTGATTGCTTGGTATTTCATGATGGACATGAACATTCATTGGAGAAATAATTATTGCATCTGTGTGGGGAAAATCTGAAAAATTTAAGAATTTAGATGCCAAGTCAGATGAACGGGAAGAGCTAGTAACTGGAACTTTAGTCTTCTTTATAGCAGTAGAAATCGTCACATGAGCATCTTCTATGACTTGATTGAGTGTGATCTCCAGATTTTCAATTCCTTGCTGGACGTTAATCATTTATGCATTAGTACCCTCCTTTTAAATAAATCCTTCATCAGTATTAACTGGTTTATCCAGCCTTACATCCACATCATTGTCGAACTAATTGGTAGTATAATCTATCCCTTTATCCTCATTACCTTCAGCTTTATTTTCAACCTTTGATTCTTCATTGTTCTCATCTTCATCATTATTATAAGTATAGTTCTCTTCTTCATCATCTTCAACCTCTTCTTCATTTTCCTCTTGATTATCTCGTCTTTGGTAAGGAAGTAGTGAATGATAACTTTGGTGAATCAAGGGTAGTACATCTTCTCTTGCTTTTTGTGACCTCTGTTGTTAATCTGGTAAGTGAAATCTTCCCATAGTAGTTCAACATAGTCCACATTCTTCTTATAGTACATTCCCCAAAGGATTTGTGTTCTAGAAAGATGAAGCTTGTCAATACCGATTGTCTTTCCAGATAGACTTCTGTTGATGATCGTGGCAAAAGTTCTTCAAGGTTGATGCATCTGATCAACAACAACATCAGTGATTGACATGATATCCCCAATATGACCAAGTTCTTTGAAGAAAGACAAAATAACATCATTAGTGGGAGGTTCATTAAAGTTTTGACCATGAACTCTAGGGCAGATCTAAAATATGTCTTTAAAGATTTCTAAATTGAGGTTGAATTTCTTCTTTTTGTCCATTCAGAACCTGTAGGAAGTATCATACTTGTAGATAGAATCCGAGAATTGGTGCATGTAAACTTCAGGAACATCTGCAGTGGTGAGAAATACGGAATATCACGGAGTAAGAGCAAGAGTATCCAGGACAACTTGAAATGTAGGTTCTCTTTGTTTATTTCCAGGATTGAGTCTTCCGTTGCATTTTCCAATCTCAAGCCTTTTCTCCTTGGGGACAAGTTCAAGATCAAGTTTGGTTTGTTGAGCAGTAATGGAAGACATGATTCTGCTAAGATTAGTCACATACAGTTCATATACAAACAAATATTTCACTGAAGGACAATCTAGATCATGAAGAATGATTATAGATGCAAGGTTAAATTTTCACTAGACATTAGACATACACATACTAGACAAAGAATTGACACACATGACAATTAACATGAAACCGTGAGACACACATAATCATATAACACACTAACTATAGGAAATATATAGAATGCAAGGCAATTACAAAAGATTTATAAGGAAAAATAGACCTAAATCAATCACTAAGTGACATGTTTCGAAATAATTACACTTAGATTAGATTACACGATTTGATTACCAAGATTACGTGATTAGTTCTCTAAGTGAAAACATGTATAGTTCACCTAATACATGTGTATAATTCGCCTATATATACTTGTATAGTTCGCCTAAAACCAGTGAGTATAATTCGCCTAACTATGCGTGTATTATTCGCCTAATTATTTACGTATAATTCGCCTAGCTTAATGTGTATACTTCGCCTAAAGGAGAGTGTATAATTCACCTAAGAGTGAACGTATAGTTTGCCTCAGGTTATGCATATAATTCGCCTAGCCTAAGAGTTGTATAGTTCACCTTTGTATAATTTGCCTAGACTAGGAAACATATAGTTCGCCTAGGTTTGTGAGGACGTATAGTTCGTCTAGGTATTATTCGCCTAGGGACGTATAGTTCACCTAGGAAATGTTTTACCAACAAATTATACACAATTTTGAGTATTAAAAACAACACACACATGTTCGTTTAGCATCTACGAATTAGTCTAACACATTTAACTCATGAATTAACCATACAAATCTTGACTTATGACTTGTTTGACTCATATGAACACGAAAAACCCAAAGAACCAAACTTTTTGTAGTTGAACTTACTTAAACTCAAGCAAACACTCACAAACACTTATTTTATCATTTGTAAACACAAACCCATGAACTTTTACAAGATTTTGACCATTTCTCATTTGTTCGAAATCAAGGATCACCTAAAACGCATCCATATGTTATTCCCATTCAAAACTGTTATAGGTACATGTTCTAGAATCCTATAGGACTAAAACCCCTTAATCAATTTCAACTTTAACCCACTTTTGAGTTCTATAAACCCTAAATCAAGTTTTAGGGTTTTCTAGCTTAAATGGGTGAAATTGATTATATCCTTTCGATTATGAACACATTAGGAAGTTTAGAATGAAGCCTAGTTTACCTTAACATTTGAAGATGAAGAAATATGAGGTTTGGAGGAATTTGAGTAATCAACAATGGAGGAAAAGAGTGAGTGTGTTCGTGTGTGTATAAAAAATGGGGCAAGGGGGTGTTTTTGTATAAAATCTTTTGGGTTTTGGCAAAAATGCCCACTAAGGTTTAATAAAACTTCTATTTTCCTAATAAACTTATCCTAAGGTAAAAGTGTAGTTTCTCTATTGGCAAAACTAGTCCCTAAGGTTTAGTTATCAAGAAAAAGTCTCACATTTTGCCATAATACCCCTAAAGAATTAAATGAATAACAAATAAAGCCTGATTGAGTTAACATTAATTAACTACCCTTTAATTATTCAGCCGATATTGTTTAAAACCGTTTCCTTTTATCAAAAATTGATTTTATGAAGAAGATATTTGACATTGTCTCCCCCTCAAACAATGACCCTTTTTCTATTTAAAGAGCTGTAGTCGTTGTTTGAGTGGTCAAATGTCTTTGAAAATGATTTTTTTGATGAATTTCTGAAGATGATTATATGATTTTTAAAATCAACACCATGAAAAATAAGATTTCTCTTATTTTAACACATAAGCGTACTGACACATACACTAATGGATAAGAAAAGCGTGGGTTGTGTTGCAAAGTAAACACAAGCCTTTGCATGGTCATAAAGTAGACCATGCCAGAGAATAAATTCCCGTTGAGAGGTCAAGTTTTCTTTTTAAAATACTTACCTTAAAGATAATGACCGGGTTGCTATCGGAAATAATAGCAAGCCATTTTTGGCATGTTTTAAAAGCTTTTGAACTTCTGCTCGAACTTCATTTACAGCCTTGTATCATTATTAAATGACATTTCTAAGGCCGTAAATGTTATCGATTTTCAAAAGACATGTTAGAGATTCATATTTTTATATTTTTCTAATTTTTTTAATTTTTAATTTTGTTTTTGAAAGATATATATAAAAGAAAAATATTTTTGTGTTTTTATGTTTTCTTATGTACATATGATACAGGATATCCCGCGAGTAACCACCTTTACTCGTCCTCTTCCTCTATCAAACGTTTTAGCGTTTCCGGAGACATGCTTCTCATACCTAGCTTCTCGATCAAGAAATTAAATCTTTCTCTTGGCAAGGGTTTTGTAAAGATGTTAGCCAGTTGATATTCCGTCCGAACAAAGTAGAGTTCCACTATTCCATTCTCCACCTGCTCCTTTATAAAATGGTAGCATACATCGATGTGCTTGGCTCTTGATTGTTGAACGTTGTTGCAACATAGAGAAATCACACTTTTGTTGTCGTAGTACAGAGGAATCTTATTGAACTGAAATCCATAATATGTTAGCTGTGAACACATCTATAGGATTTGAGCACAACTATAACACCCCCATTTTTATATATCTCAGCGGAAGGGTCATTTGGGGTGCTACGTCATAATATAACAACTCATGCATAGAAAACGACTCGAAAAGAGACGTTTTTAAATACATTCATTCGAAATAAAGGTTTACATCATAGGTACCAAATTGATTCATAATTCATACAACATTTTTGCAAATCATCTTCGAATGACTTTTATTTAATGGGCCTTCAAAACATTTAGGTTTCCATAAGCGACAACCAAATTCTCCATCGTCGAATTACCTTCAAGAAACTGAGATAAAACATGCTAAAACGTTAACAATAATGTTGAGTGAATCCATAGAGTTTATATATATAAACAATAAAATTTCCGAACACAAGTATCATTTCTTAATATTCATCAGGATATAACGATGTGGCCAAACAAAGTTATATCGGGGGATTATTTATAAGTCTCATGACATTGAACGTTACCATATAATTATGTTGGGGTTCCTAACAAGGTATGCCTACTATACACCCTCTCTATGAGTGCATATTATTCTCTATACAACGCATCCGTTGTGTCATATTCCCGACACTTGACGATAGCCAGTCGTCACGGATTAGAGGTGGCAGCCTCCAAATAGTACTATTTCATGTATAAGCGTCTACCATTTCTCGGTAGTTAATAATTCATGATTTCCGCAAGTCTTTTATCTAGCGAGTTAAGCTAACTTATAATAATAATAATCGAGGCAACTAGCATACAATCTCCCTTGTGTTCTATTTTAAAAACAAGCATGTTATCTCCCTCGCGGGTTTATAAAACAATTAAAGTGTAAAAATGCGAGGCTATGAACTCACTTAGTGATGTTGGATGAGAATATCGATGAATAAAAACTTCGGAAGTAGGCGCATCAATCAACCAAGACCTATACAAATCGTAACGGGTCTTAGGTTTCTAGTCGATAAAAATTAACGAAAACTCATAAATTAAATAAGTATATGTATACATGTAGTTTATATGATGATCATGCTCTTGAAACATATTTATTTCACACTTAGAGTTTTCTAGGTTTTTAACTTGTTTTTATTAGTCATTTTACTAGTATTGTCTAAATTAGCTTAAAAAGCCCAATAGGCAAATTAAGCAAGCCCATTAAATTATTATATTGATATTATTACTCAAAGACAAGGTCCTAGCCCATTAGTTAGGTCCAAGTGGATTGGGCCTAAAGCTAAGTCCATAGAGTCTAATTTGTTACATTGGGCCTAGTGGCCCAATAAGGCCTTATGGCTCATTTAAGCTTATATATGACTCTTGTTATAATTTTTCGGGTTCTCGAGGTCGGGATACTTTTATTATCAGTATGTTAGCATTTTAAAACTCCCAAGAAGTGGGTCCTACCACCTCGGGTTTTAGTTACAAAAATCGCTTTACATAGTATAGTGTTCGGGTAGTAGTAAATTTTGTATACTTTTATGTTTACGAAAATAGTCATAATTTATAAACCGTAAATGGTATAATTGATATATTTATATCCTTAGCTTCATATTTAAGTGTACTTTACAGATCCAAAACCATTTTTGTACTTAGTTTAAGTATACTTATACATATGAACAATTTACTACATAAAGGTCAAGTTACAAATTCGGACTGAAATCTCACTTTCACCATTTTTGATGCCATTTACAAACCATAAAGAGTTGGTTGACTATCCAATTGATTCAGAATCTACATGATTTTATCTAGGTCTCATAGTTTTAACTTTTTAACCAACTCAGTCCGTAAATGTGACTTTTTATACCATCTGTACAGCAAGGTCAGAATCCACTAGTTTTGGTGTTTTGATCATATCTCACTCAATATTCACTTTCTAGAAATCATCCAATTTGCCAAGTGTCCACAAAAGGATTATCTACAACCTAATGTACTCAAATCCAACCTCAAACCTGTAGAAATTTATAAAACCTACTGTTCATTACAGCCCATAAATTTTATGATCATTTTACTTGTTTAAATGGCTATTTTAGCTATGATTAACCTAGATTCATACACACAAAGCCCATTTTAATTCTTGATCATCATACATCATGCATGTACATATACAATTGAAAATCAAAAGAGAACATAAACAAAACTCATGAGATTTTACCACAAGAAATATGAAGAAAATGATCAAATGATCAAAACAATAACAAAGCTTCAATCTTCAACTTGATCTTCACCCAAAATAATTTTTGATCACCATTTTCTTTACCCAATAGACTTTATAATAACCCTTATAATCTCAGCCCCAACTTGTGTATAACCTTCTTGAATACTCCTTTAAATCACCACCAAAATGCAAGGATTACACTAGGTATTCATGTTTACTAGTGTGCTTATTATTTGATCTTTAAAATTTTTATGGATTGGTGTTTTTGTGAGCTATATGTGGCGTCAAGGGTATATGAGGGAGAGAGTAATGCAGATTTTTAAGTTATAAAATGAGTTGTGTGTGTGTTTGATGGTCAAATTTAGGTTTATGTATGCATAGGAAAGAAATGCCAAGTGTTAAGTAAAAACTTAACAAAGCTTACCAAAGGGACACCTCCCCCTTTGGTTTTTCCGCCCCAATGGGGTGTGTTATTAGTGGGTTGAGTTTTTATTTTAGTTAAAAACTTGACCCACAATTTGTAAATGCGTGTAATATCAAAGTCCGATATTTAAAAAGGTACGATTTGTAGTCGTTTTTCTTAAAATGTAAAAATAGTACGAGACACGAAAAATAAAAACGAATGCAACAAAATTATATCTACGGCATTTTGAAAATATAAACGTCAATGTTTAATGTAGCATTTGCCGGTTCTTCGTAAATGTTATGTAAATTACAAGTGTAAGCCTGAAATTGACGATTAATACTTCGGAATAAAAATAACGACCTGAAATTGACGGATTGTCACATAATTTTCTTACCATTATGTGCAGGGCAATCCACAGCAAGATTTGAAGGATAAAGGAGTGATTGACAGTGAATGCTCTAGGCACATGACAGGAAATAAATCCTATCTTACAAACAATGAAGAAATTGATGGATGATTTGTTGCCTTTGGAGGTAGTACCAAAGGAGGGAAAATCACTGGTAAAGGTAAAATAAGAATTGGTAAATTGGATATTGAAGATGTGTATTTTGTAAAGGAACTAAAGTTTAACCTCTTCTGTATCTCACAAATGTGTGACAAGAAGAATAGTGTTCTTTTTACTAATACTAAATGTGTTGTTCTATCTCCAAACTTTAAGTTACTGATGAAAGTCATGTTTTGCTTAAAGTTCCCAGAAAGGATAACATGTACAGTATTGATTTAAAGAATGTTGTTCCTCAAGGAGGTTTCACTTGTCTCTTTGCAAAACCCACATTAGATGAATCTAATCTTTGGCATAGGAGGCTTGGGCATATAAATTTCAAAACTATAAACAAACTGGTAAGGGGAAATCTTGTAAGAGGTTTACCTTCAAATTTTTTTGAAAATGATCACACATGTGTTGCTTGTCAAAAAGGAAAGCAACATAAAGTCTCTTATAAGACCAAGACTGTAAGCTTAATCAACCAACCTTTACAACTATTGCACATGGATTTATTTGGTCCAACTTTTGTAAAGAGTATAATGAAAAAGATGTACTGCCTAGTTGTCACAAATGACTTTAGTAGATTTAGTTAGGTTTTCTTTTTAGCAACTAAGGATGAGACTAGAGGAATCCTTAAGGCTTTTATAACAAGAATAGAAAATTAAATAAATCACAGAGTCAAAATAATCAGATGTGACAATGGAACTGAATTTAAGAATAAGGAAATGAATCAGTTCTGTGAGATAAAAGGGATTAAAAGAGAATTTAGTGTTGCGGGATCCCACAAAACAAATAGTGTATGAAAGGAAAACAGAGCACTAATAGAGGCTGTTAGGACTATGCTAGCTGATTCAAAGTTACTTACTGCCTTTTGGGCTAAAGCAGTTAAAAGGGATTAAAAGAGAATTAAGTATATGTTGATGATATCATTTTTGGGTCTACAAGGAAATGAATCAGTTCTGTGAGATAAAAGGGATTAAAAGAGAATTAAGTATATGTTGATGATATCATTTTTGGGTCTACAAGGAATGAAATGTGTACTGAGTTTGAGAAGTTGATGCGTAAGAAGTTCCAGATGAGTTCTATGGGAGATCTCACATTCTTCTTAGGACTGCAAGTGACACAGAAAGATGATGGCATTTTCATCAATCAAGACAAGTATGTAGATGAAATTTTAAAAGATGTTTGGTTTGGCAAATATGAAGACAGCAAGTTACACCCATGGAGACTTCATAGCCTTTGATGAATGATGAACATGTGAAGATGTTGATGTTTACACTTATATAGATCAATGATTGGCTCATTGATGTATTTAACATCTTCAAGACCTGATATTAAGTTTGCTGTATGTGCATGTGCAAGATTCCAAGTCACACCTAAAGTTTTACATCTTCATGCTGTGAAAAGAATCTTTAGATACTTGAAAGGTCAACCTAAACTTGGGCCTGTTGGTTTCTATGAACTCTACCATTTTGTATTGGAAGCTTTTTATTGTTAGTGATACGCTGGTGCAGTTGAGACAGGAAATCCATCATTGAGGTTGTCAATTTGTTGGAAGCCAGATTAATTTCATGTCAATGCAAGAAGCAAACTATGGTTGCAAACTCTACTACTGAAGCAGAGTATGTAGTTGCATCAAATTGCTTTGGACAGGTGTTATGGATCCAAAATCAATTGCTTGATTATGGATACAACTTTATGAACACCAAGATTTCTTTGTCAATAATTAGTAATATTTGCATTGTGAAGAATCTAGTATTTCACTTAAAAACTAAGCACATTGAGATCAGGCATCACTTTATCAGAGATTACAATAAGAAGAAGCTTATTTAGATGATCAAGATTCATACAGATCAAAATGTTATAGATTTGCTCACAAAAGCATTTAATGTTAGCAGATTTCAATATCTGATTGCAATTATAGGAAATGCTTAAACCTCTGAGTATTTATTAAGGGAGTTAATTATGATTAATTCGCAGTGGATTATATGTAAAGGATGGCGGGAATGGATACAAAACGATGCTATGGGTGGGAATTGAGGTTAAAACTGGTAACTCAAAAGTTAATGCTGCTGGGCATAACTTAGTACTGCTGGGCATTACTTAGTACTGCTAGGCAAAAGTTAGTGCTGCCAGGCTACTTACAACTGCCAGGTTACTTTGGAGTTACAACTGCTGAGGGTATTTTTGGTCTATATAAGGAATACTTCGCTTAAGGTTGCCTTTATTACCATATTTAAGCGTTACGTTCAACAAAATTCTAACTTTATCATTTAAATACTCTCAATCACAAACCCAAACTCAATTTCATCACCGACTTCAACAATTATCATTCATGGATGCTCTAAAATTTGTTGATTCACATAACATGGTCGCTTACTTGGAAAAGTCCATAGAGAATGCTAATTTTGATGAGATAGTGGACCTTTTGAATGCTAACCCAATACGATATGCGTTAACTGTAAGTCTAACTATCTATGTGTCCTAAATTAAGCAGTTTTTTGTCTACTGCAATGATCTATAACAGTCATAATGAAAGACAATTACGTACAAAGTTAAATGTGCAAGACTATAGTAATATCAGAATCATCTGTGAGGAGACGATCTTATTTTAATGATGGGTGGTATTGATTGTCTTTACAATCTGAAATTTTTTGAAAACCTTCATTGATTGGGCTATTGAGAATCTTTCTGATAGACTTACTTTTTATAAATCTTATTTTTCCCATCAATAGAACAATGATATTGTAACAAGGTTTCTTCATTATCAAACATTCCAAGCCCCAATTATATTTGATCAGAATATAACGGTTTCCTATCCCTAACAGTAACAGGGATCAAGTAAAACCTTGATTACCTTGAGGCTACACCACACAAACTAGACGTCTACATTAATCCAGTGTACACACACACGTTTTTCTTAGTGTACATTAAAACTATGTGTCTATGATCTCTTTATATAGAGAGATCATGACTTACAAAGGAAGTTAACATAAAGATATAAACACGTAAATCTTTTAAACATTAAGAAATATCTTTTGTTATCTTTATCTTCTTAAGGATATCTTCCAGAATCTTCATCTTTTAATATCTTTGACCAAATCTTCCATAATTCTCCACCAGCTTGTAGAATTCTTTAATGACGATTCTAATCCTTTTGTTTCATTACTTGTTTCTTTTGTCTCATCAAATATATAATTCCCAACAATCTTCCTGTAACATTCCGTATTTAAGGTCACTATTTAATCCGAACTTTATTTCTATTTTCATTTTAAGCGAGTTATTAATTTTACGTTTACCCGATTTAGTAAGAATTCTCCGTTTTTAGCTTTGCGTAAGCCGTAATTAGAAATCTATTTCGTCTTCGCATCGTAAGTGATCTAATATTCTCATAATATCCCTCGATGATTATAATTTTCATCATTTTCATTTTCCGCGGTGTTTCGCGTTTACGTAAATTCTTGCTAAAACTCGCGTTTTTACCTTAAAACATTACCTCTCTTAATTAACTTTACACTACACCTTAAATAAAACTTATAACTAAAAATCAAAAAAAAAAAAAATTCCCAAACCCAAGGCCATAGGTCCGGTTCTACATATCCACACACAACACCCTTACTTTTTCTTCACATTTCCTATAAACCTAATCATCACTTTCTTTTTTCCCATACATGCAAGTCTTTTTATTTCACAAGATTTCAACTCTTCTCCATCTCTTTTCTTTGCCCATTTCTGCCGAACACCCTAGCACCACCATCACCCCTCTCACAAAATTTTCCTACTCCTTTTTATCCTCTTATAACCATCCTTAGGCCTCTTGCAAAGTTTGGTGCAATTTCATGAAGATTTGAAGAAGTTAGGGCTTGTTTTCTTAGGTTTTCTTGAGGGTTTTGATTGGGGTTTTGTTGGAAGAGTATTAACAACCTTAGAGGAGGATTAGAAGCTAGTTAATCTTGTGTTACTTTGGTTCGAATTCAGCCAACACAAGAAAGGAGTGTTCTTGTTTGATTCACTAGTCTTAATCTTCATTTTTGTAAGCCCTAATCTCCTTTTTATTAGTCTTACCTTTTTATTTCTTGTTTTCTTTAATTTTAATTCATGAAAATGGAAGTTTGGTTCTGGAAATAATGTGTTTGTATATTTATTAATGTGTCTAATAATTAGTTATGGCATTGGGTTAGGTCTTAGATGAAGAAAAATGATGTTTAAAAAGGTTTTAAGTGGAAATATTGGGACTGTTTTGAAAACAGTAGCTAAAACGTATCATAGCTCTAAAATTTAGCTTGGGGTCTGTGATTAAATTTCATAGGTGGTTAGATATATGTCTCAGCTCTATGGGATAGTTGGATGCTCAACCAATTGTTCCGGATGAGTGAGATATGGTCAAAATACGGAAACGGGTCGAATCTGGACCTTTGTTTGGAAAACGTGTTAATGTCAAGGTTTTTGAATTAAAAGTTTGGATTTTAAAACATGGACTGTTACTATTATAGATTTTGATTTATGACCGTTTCCGTAAAAGTGTTTTATTTGGTTAACATTCTGTTTGGGTAGTCAGTCACTAAAAGGTTAATTCCCATTGATTGGTTAAGAATCTAAAGATGAGGCTTTTCATTATGGAAACTAGACTCCAATAGCTTTCCATGGGCAAAAACCTCATATTCATAGCCCTTACGGACTAATAGTTATGTACTCATAAAAACAGGTCAAAACAGAAACTGGACTTTTACGTCTTTTCTAAAAACATACAAAGTACACAATTTTGATAATGAGACCAAAATTAATATATGAGACTTAGTGTATGCTTAATTACTTATAAGGTCATGTTATTAGTCATATATTATAATAAAACCACTTTAGCTAGGTCATTATGCAACGCCACGCATATATCTAAGAAACATATCCCATACGTGATAAATTTTCTTACGTATTGTTTTTACTTTTATATTTTACTAAGTCACGTCACTCCTATAGGTTGTCGATGATTGTTGGTGATCTCTCTCTATCTATATACTCAGCTTCTCGATCTTCATCGCTTATTTGACTTACAGTAAGTTCATAGCGCTTTTCAAGTATTTTTCTTAAATCTCGCGAGGGAGATGCATGCTAGTTTTTATAAAACGAACACAAGTAGTTTTCTTCTTGTATGCTTGGACCCGTATGTGATTAAATGTTGTTGCTTGAGTAGCTTTCGTCATAAGACCCCAATCGTGAGCCGTCAACTACCTATGATGGGTAGCCGCTCATACAATTAATAGCGCTATGGGCTTGACAACCCGGTTCGGTTTTTGGGAGTTTGAATCCGGGAAAGTGAGCACTCCCAATGTACGGACATATTGTATGGAGATTTGAGTAGGTATCTGACGAAAATACCTAACCTGGGGGCATTCATTATATTATAAATTGATTATGAATTTTCGTCAATGGGATCGGTGTCGCGAGCTCAATGCAACTGTTGGATTTTAGCTTGTCTGATCAACAAGTCTATATGATGCATATGATAATTATTATGCTTGTGTTCAACTCTCTTTCTACTGTTTATCAATTATCAAACCTATGAATTCACTCAACCTCGTGTTGACTTTTTAGCATGTTTCATCTCAGGTAATTGAAGTACGAAGGCTTGGAGGCACTGATGAGGAGGATTTGCGCTAAACTTTTGTCCACCATTTAAAAACCCATTCCTCATTAAAAACTTGTTTTAGTTTGGTTAAATCAAACTTATTTTATGTATGGTAACGATTTCTTGGGACTACGCTTTTGAACTCTGATAAATATGGAATGGAATGGTTGTTTGTTTTGTTTTTAAAACGTCTCATTGAGTCGTTCTTTATATCTTATGACTATTGTACTATTATTTAACACCCAAATTGTTGGTTCCGCTGCGTGTAAATTTGGGGGTGTTAAAGATTGGTATCAAGAGCCATAAGTTATAGAGAATTAGGTCGTTTTCAAAACCTAAACTATAACTTTATTTTTAAAATTTTAGCGCGCAAATTCCTCAAGATGCCGGCCAAGTCGTTCTTGCAATTACCTTCCTAGCATTATATATTGCGGGTGTATTATCACTAAGTATTTATTAATAAATACTATGATATATATGTCGAGATATATATTGATATTTAAACTTTACATATTAAAGTTTTTATCATACTTTGAAAATCTCATATCTAATGTATTGCATACATTCATATTTGCATACATTCATATATTTTGCATACATTCATACTTTGCATAAATTTTATTAAATATAGTGACCTTATACGTATCCCTCGTGTTCGCAGATTATCATGGCGAACCTATTTCCAAATGACGACGCGAATGCTCTCGTGCCAAACTTCAACATTGGGTTTGTACCGAATCCAGGCCATGCACACTTTGCTAACAACAACAATAATAATGGATGGATAGAGTGGGATGTACCACTAGGAGAGATGGATGAGCCGATGGTAGACTCGGAGTCTGACGAGGAGGAGATGGATGATGAGGATGATGATGGTAATGTTGTTAATGCGCCTAACCCGAGCACCTATGAGGTTGGAGGTCCATCTACGGCTATCGTAGCTCAGCCTCAGGTGATTGATGACTTATATAGAGAGATGGATAATCTGAGAGAGAGACAGGGAGCGTTGGCGAGGACGATAGTGGAGGTGAGTGATATTGAGGCGACTAACAGCCTTGCCATTGGGGAGACTCACCCTAGAGTGACTGCTTTGGAGGAGCAGGTGCAGACCCTGCAGACAGCTCTACATGAATCCAGGTCGAAGAACCAGCAGTTGCAGACTACGGTGGCTGAGATGCACAGTCGTGAGGGTACCTTGATGCAGTACATGCTGTGGATGGAGGAGCGCCTCACTGTTTTGGAGAAGAGACTTCCAGGACCGCCTCCGGGGGCCCAGTAGTCATTTTTCTTCCTTTCTTACCTTGTCGATCTAGGATCTTTTGGATAGTACACTAAACTGCTAGTGCCAGTTAGTGACCTTATGCTGCCAGGTGTATTTTGTTCTCTATGTAAACACCGCAGTTCTATTCGGATTTATGTAGGATGACTCCTAGTAGCTTAGTATTATTAGTAGTTCTTCTTATTGGATCATGTAGTCACTAAACCGGCCTGTCGGTTAGTTGACATAGTACTAGTGCTTGTAATGACCTAAGTCATGATTAGGTCACGTTTTGTAAAACACTACAGCATTGTACTAATTTTGGGTGCTTAATGAAGATAACTACTTTGATCTTTAATTACTGTGTTGTGATTGCTTATATGATTATCCAATTGTTCGCTTCCTTGATTATTGCTCATATGATAATTTTATTATTCCTGTAAGTTATAACTATACCAATGGTATGAGTACTTACACTTTTCTTTTCCTGTGTCGTGATAGAATCATGGCTCCTAAACAAATGTCGCAAGCTGCCATTGCCAAGCTAGTTTCCGACGAAGTGGCGAAAGCTCTTGCCGCTGATCGTGCCACCAGGAACACGACAGGTGCTGGAGGACCTGGCAACGTGGAAGGTGCAGGCAATGCAGGAGGTCCCGAAAGAGCACAACAGGCTAGGGATTGTACTTTCTCAAGTTTCATGAAGTGTGGTCCTACTCAATTCCATGGTAAAGAAGGGGCTATCGAACTTTGCCGTTGGTTTGAGAAGATGGAATGTACTTTTGGGATCAGCGAATGCGCTGAAAGGAACAAAGTTAAGTTTGCTGCTGCTACCCTTCAAGGTAGAGCTTTAACCTGGTGGAACACTCAAGTTGCCACCCTCGGTTTAGCAGAGGCAAACGGGAAATCATGGGATGATATGAAGAAGATGATGTTGGAAGAATTCTGTCCTGAAGAAGAAATATCAAGGATGGAAGATGAGTTGAGAAACTTAAGGTTAAGGGACCATGACATAGCTGCTTACACCAACCGATTTAACGAATTGGTTTTACTATGTCCTGAGGTTGTTCCATCTATCAAAAAGAAGATCAGTCAATATATCAAGGGGTTGCCATCATACATTCAGGGTGAGACCTATTCTTCTAAGCCAACCACCCTAAATGAAGCTATAAGGATGGCGCATGGTCTTATGGAGCAGAAAGTTCAAGGATGGAAGGAAAAGAATGCTGAGCAAAACAAGAGAAAATGGGAAGGTGGAAATCAAGGGAATAATCAAGGCAACCGCGGTAACAACCGGGGAGATAACCGTGACAACCACCGTCACAATCAAAACAATAACCGAAGGAATGGGGGTGCTAGGGCCATGACTCAAGCTCAAGGTGAAAATGTGAACCAAGGAGGGCACGCCCCGAAGTGCAATAGGTGTAACATGTTCCATTTTGGAAATTGCCCGATGAAATGCAATAAATGTGGAAAAAGGGGACATATTGCCAGGGATTGTCGTGGTAAAGGAGTATCCACTGGTGCTAATGCTGAGCCGATTAGGGTTTGTTACAAGTGTAGGGACCCGAATCACCTTGCCAACAGTGAATTGTGTCCCGAGAAGAAGAAGCAGGATGGAAGGAATGCAAGTGGCAATGTTTATGCCGTGAAAGATGTTTATCAAGCCCAAGGCCCAAATGTGGTGACTGGTACGTTTCTGCTCAATAATTGTTATTTTAGCATGTTGTTTGATTCGAGGTCGGACAAGAGTTTCATAAATGCTAGTCTTACTCATTTAATTGACAACGAACCGGAAAGAATAAGTGCTAGTTATGAGGTCGAGTTAGCTGATGGAAGGATCGCCAGTACAAATACCGTATTAAAGGGGTGCACATTAAATCTAGTCAACCATCTATTTAAAATCGATCTAATGCCTATAGAACTTGGTGCTTTTGATGTCATAATTGGCATGGATTGGTTAGCTGATTATGATGCCGTCATCATCTGTGGTAAAAAGGAGGTGCACATTCCGATTAAGAATCGAACGTTAGTGGTTAAGGGTGATAGAAATTCTTCCCGATTAAAAGTGATATCCTGTATTAAGGCAAGAAAATACATCGAAAGAGGATGTCATCTATTCTTAGCTCACGTTACCGAGAAGGAGAAATCTGAGAAACGTCTCGAAGATGTACCAGTAATTCGTGATTTCCCTGAAGTATTCCCTGATGACTTGCCGGGACTTCCCCCGTCTCGACAAGTTGAATTCAAGATTGATCTCGTGCCGGGTGCTGCTCCTGTCGCCCGTGCACCTTATCGTTTGGCTCCGTCAAAAATGAAGGAATTGTCTGAGCAATTGAAAGAATTGTTGGAAAAAGGATTTATTCGCCCGAGCTCGTCACCTTGGGGAGCTCCGGTATTGTTCGTAAAGAAAAAGGATGGGTCATTTCGTATGTGCATCGATTATCGTGAACTGAATAAGTTGACGGTCAAAAACCGTTATCCTCTCCCGAGAATTGATGATTTATTCGATCAACTTCAAGGTTCAAGTGTATATTCGAAAATTCAGCAAGGCCAACGTGGTAGCCGATGCTTTCAGTAGAAAAGTTCGAGATAAACCTTTGAGGGTTCGATCTTTGGTAATGACTTCATGTACTGACTTATCCGAAAGAATACTCAAGGCCCAATTGGAAGCTATGAAACAAGAAAATGTCAAAGCGGAAAATCTGGGTCGATTGTTAAAGCCTATCTTCGAGATATATTCTGACGGGATTTGATATTTTAAGAGTCGTGTGTGGCTGCCATTGTTTGGCGGACTACGGGACTTGATTATGCACGAATCTCATAAGTTAAAATATTCTATTCATCCGGGTTCAGACAAAATGTATCAAGATTTGAAGAAGTTATATTGGTGGCTAAATATGAAAGCCGACATTGCTACTTATGTGAGTAAGTGCCTAACGTGCGCCAAAGTCAAAGTCGAGCATCAGCGACCGTCAGGACTTCTACAGCAACCTGAAATTCCTGAATGGAAGTGGGAACATATTACTATGGATTTTGTTACGGGTCTTCCAAGAACGTCTAGTGGTTATGATTCTATTTGGGTAATTGTCGATCGATTAACTAAATCAGCTCACTTTTTGTCGATGAAAAAGATTGATAGTATGGAAAAACTCACCTGACAGTATCTAAAGGAAGTCATCTGTAGGCATGGTGTACCGTTGTTGATCATTTCGGACCGTGATAGCTGATTTACGTCTGGATTTTAGAGATCCCTTCAAAATGCTTTAGGGACAAGCTTAAATATGAGTACGGCATACTACCCGGAAACGGATGGTTAAAGCGAGAGAACGATCCAAACACTTGAAGATATGTAGCGTGCTTGCGTAATCGATTTTGGTGGAAGTTGGGATAGACACTTTCCTCTAGTAGAGTTCTCTTATAATAATAGTTACCATGAAAGCATCAAAGCGGCACCGTTTGAAGCACTATATGGGAGAAAGTGTAGATCGCCCGTTTGTTGGAGCGAAATTGGAGATAGCCAACTAACCGGGCCCGAGTTAATTCGTGAGACCACGAAAAAGATTATTCAAATCAAGAACCATTTACTCACTGCCAGAAGCTGACAAAAGAGTTATGCAGATGTAAGACAAAAGCCGATGGAGTTTAATGTGGGTGACATGGTTATGCTCAAGGTTTCACCTTGGAAGGGCGTAAATTCATTTCGGTAAACTGGGGAGAAAGTTAGTCAGCGTTTTATGTGGGGTGACCATCGAGTTATTGAAAGATTTGGTCCCTATGGCTTCATCGTTTAGGAGTTACCAGAAAAATTTGCGAGCGGCATTCATAATACATTTCATGTGTCTAATCTTAAGAAGTGCCTTGCGGAGGAGAACTTGGTGATTCCACTTGAAGAAATCCAACTGGATGATAAATTACACTTCATTGGAAGAACTAGTGGAAATTATGGACCGTGATAAGTAAAGCCTAGTGAAGCAGTGAGCAGTGCATCCCTATTGTTAAGGTTCGTTGGAAACTCAAGGAGATGGTCTCTGAATGTACAGGAAAAAGAGAAGACTTTTTCATGAAGAAGTATCCGCATCTATTTCCTAGAAAGAAGCGAGGACGTGGCGATAATCGAGCGTCGGGACGTCGCTCCCGTAAGGAGGGGAGGATGTAAACCCCCGTATAAAAATGTCACTACTTATTTAACTCCTATTATTATTTTATAAATTTACATTTTAAAAAATTTTGGTTTAAAATCAAAAATTTCGGATTCTAGCGAGATTCGAACCGTAAGTCACCTGTTATTGATCGAGAAGCTGATGGACGGGTAATTATAGCCCCGTAAATTTTATTAGAGGCATTTTAGTTGGATATATTATCACCGACCTATTTTGGATGTGACGTGTGTTAATTTGATCGTTTCGCAAAATTTAAAAGTATTGTACCGCGCTTTAAATAATTATCCGTTTTAAAGAACAAGAAATCGTAAATTTTTATTTTTTTTCTCGAGAGCGTGAAAAATTTATATTTTATTTTCATTTTTTTAATTTTAAACTTCTCCCGTTGGTTGCCGAAAATTAGATTAAAAATCGTGTTTTTATAAAAATTGCTAAACCGGGCTAGTTTTTGGGCCCGAAAATCTATAAAATATCAAATTAATAAAATTTTTGGCCCAAACTATTTTTTTATTTTCCCAACCGGTTATATAAAAATATATATAATTAGAATTATTTTTTTATTTATTACCTAATTTAAAAACTATACTTATCTTAAATAAATAAATAAAAATACATAATTATAGTAAAGATAAAATTTCTAAATAAATTTTTTTATTTTTGTTCGGTTATAAAAACCAAACCAACGCCCCAATTTTTTTCTTTTTAGATAATACCCAATTTAAATTACATATATCTTAAATAAATAAACATACCTATATATTTTTGGCAAATAAACTTTCCATGCTTATCCTTTTCTTATAAAACCGAACCTAATGATTTCTCTTCTCCCATATTCATTCGGCTAAACTCACTAGCCCACTCAAAGTTGCCTATTTTCCCTCTCCATTGCATGTAAGTAACGTAAAATTCACTCTAGCTTTTCTTAAATATTCATAAGATATCCTTAGATATCACACACATAAAACCAACGACTCTCTTTTTCCTTCTTTCTCTCTTCAGTCGAACCACAACAACACCAAGATCAATAATCATCCTTCAATTTTCATAAAATCCTCACTATTCAACTCACAAACCACTCAAAGATCATTGCTACAATAACCTACATACAAGAATTCACTCAAAAACACCATGGAATTATTTTCTTAAATCTTAATTTTTGAAGTTTTCTTGAATTCAAGTGAAAGAAGAAGTTTTAGGGTTTTATTGGTGAAGTTATAACAAGAATTGAAAAGTAAAAATCAAGATAAGGGTTTGATTTGGTTCTTGAATTTTCAGCAGCCACAAGGAGTAAAGGAGAAGAGATTTTTCTTGATTTTGATCATCTATTCTAAACCATTGTGAGCTTCATATTCTCTATTTTTATTATAACCTAATTCTTGGTTATGCATGTTCTTGATTTTTCATCTTATGAACATGCATGACATAAATTTATTTGATCATGTTTGATATATAAAAGTATGATTATTGTATGGAGGATATGTTAAATGATATATAAGTGGCCTTGCAAGTTCATGAGAAGTGATTTAAACAAGTTTTGGGTTGATTTGTTAGAGATTTATAAAGACAGTTTTAAGGCAGTAGCAAAAACGTAGTATAACTTTAAAAATATGGCTTGAGGTCTGAGATTAAATTACATGGGTAGATAGATATATGTCTCAGCTCAATTGAATAGTTGGGTATGCCTTCAAAACCATTTGTTCGGTTTGAATGAAGATATGGCCCAAAATACGAAACTAGGTCAAATCTGGACATCCGATTAGAAAACATGTTAAGGTCTAGATTTTTGAACTAAAGGCTTTGGTTTTAAGTTATGGGTCAATGCTAGACATCATATAGAAACTCCAGCACTTGGCCTCACTTTGATTGCTATCGCGGATTTTGATTTATGGCCGTTTTTGTAAAAGTGAAAATTTTGATTAACATTCTGTTTTGGTAGTCTAACATTAAAATAGTAATTCCTATTGATTGGTGAAAGTTTATATTGATTGAGATTATGTTCTGGAAACTAGATTCAAATATCTTTCCATGGGCGAAAACCTCATGTTTACAGCCCTTATAGATTAGGATTTATGGCCTTTTCCGTAAGGAGTAATATTCCAGTGGGTAAATTCTGGGTAGAGTCTTCAGGGGTAAAATAGTCTTTTCACTATGATTCTTTAAACATTAGTTAAACGAAGGCTTACATTTTTAAAAAAACTAGATCTCAAGGGATTTTCCAGGGGTGTGAAAGCCTTGTATTTGTTCCATTTATATAATCTGGAGATACAAGTCCAATAAACTTGATGTCAATTCTGAATTTTAGTTTTTACGTCTTGACTAAAAATAGTAAACGTATCGTTAATCGTAGTAAAATTGAAATTAGACGAAGAAACTTGGTGGGTGTTTGTTTACATATAAGACCAGGTCACACACCAACTTTAGAGTATAAATACTTTAGTTAAGTCATTATGCAACGCCACGTATATATCTAAGTAACATATCCCATAATTGTTAAATTTTCTTACATATTGTTTTATTTTTTATATTTTGCTAAGTCGCGTCACTCCTATAGGTTGTCGGTGATTGTTGGTGATCTCTCTCTATTTATATACTCAGCTCCTTGATCTTCGTCGCTTACTTGACTTACGGTTAGTTCATAGCCTCGCTTTTCAAATACTTTTCTTAAACCCCGCGAGGGAGATGAAGAATGCTAGTTTTATAAAATGAACAAAGTAGATTTTCTATTTTGTATGCTTGGACTTCTTATGGATTATAATGTTGCTTTTGAGTTAGCCTCTCGTCAAAAGACCGCCAATCGTGAAACCGTCAACTGCCTATGATGGGCGCCATTCATGCTAATTGGTAGCGCTATTCGGCTTGACAACCGTCCTATTTTTGGGAGTTATCTTGGATCCTAAAAAAGTGAGCACTCCAAGTTCGGACTATATTGTGGTGAGATGTGTAGTAGGTACAGGATGAGGTACCTACCTTATGGGCATTTATATTAGTATTATTATTTTCTGGTTATTATGGAATTTCTTCAATGGGATCGGTTGATGTGGGTCACGAGTTCAATTCGCTAACGTTGTGGTTAATAACGTGTTGGGCCACATGTTCATTATGATGCTGAAATTTCTATTATTGCCTTTGTGGGCAAATGTTATTTCCTTATAAACCTATGAATCCATTCCTCAACAAAAACTTGTTTTAATTTGGTTAAATCAAACCTATGTACTGTATGGTGATGATCTTTGGGACTACGCTTTAAACTCTGATAATAAATGAATGGAATGGTTGTTTGTTTTTAAAACGTCTCTATTTGAGTCGTTCTTTATATTTTGTGACTATTGTACTTTTATTTAACACCCATATTGTTGGTTCCGCTGCATGTAAATTTGGGGGTGTTAAATTGACATAGTTATCAATTTCATTGGTTCTTTTATATTCAACTCTTAGTTAGAATACTCACTTCATACTTTTGAAAACACGTATATCCACCGAATTCTCGGCTAATTGGAAAATGACAGCAAAAATACTCATCTTATAACATCTTGTTTTAAGACATCAACATGATTGACGTCTCATTATTATCTTCATCATTCTTTATCATTCTAGAACAATACATGACATTGTTTTCATATCTGGTGTCGATATTTAGGTAGGATGATCTACGAAAACAAAAGACCAACCACTAGAAACGATCTACAAACAGTATCCGTAACTTGTAATGCCTGTGGAAAGAAAGAACATTATGCGAATCAGTGCTCAAAAGCAAATAACAGGGCCACAGGAAAGCATACTTAGAGATGAGTTTACTTTTGTTTACTTTAGGATTTATACCCTAGAAACAACTCTCGAGAATATTCAAGTTCATTAGAATCTTCTTCAGTCTGAAAATCCCAATCATCAAGCTACAATCCTTGTCGTTTGTTGCTTTTTTCTAGAATCCTACTACGAGATACGTAGCATAAGTATCAACTCTTTTAAAGTTTCATATGTAAAGTTATCCATGAAATAATAAATTGATGATTCTGTTACATCTTGTTATCTGATGATATCAAAACTTGACATTGTTTGTTAAATTCCATCAATTCTATTCTGTTCAACTCTAAATACCCTCCTCATACCTTTGAAACATAAATTATTATCCTCGACTATACGGGCGTTAGTACAATTAATACCTTGATATTTTTCTTACCTTTCTTGATCATATCATTTTCTACACATTTCCATTTCGATATCATGTTTTTATGCTTAAGTAAGATGATTTATGATCATCTTTTTAAAATAAATTAGGACGCTTCTTCATTTGAATAAAGAAATTATAAATCTCCAAACTATGAGTTTATAAATTCTCAGTTACAAGGATTTGGACGCTTCTCTTTGTAAGTGATAAATTATAAATAAGTACGGCTTACAGTATATAACATTGTCATAAAACCAGTTCCCTTTCAATCTGTTTGTACAAAATAATCCTTATTATTTCATTATTACCTTCATTTTTGTTTATTTCAAAATCTGTATCCCAACATTAATTTAGTAACTCTCTTACAAATTCATACTCATTCTTGGACATCTCTCCGGAATCCGACTAAATCTCAGGACGAGATTTCTGTAAGGGGTGGAGACTATAACAACCTAAGGAATTTTTATCAAATGTAAAATCAATCTATTTTACTATTATCACAATTGTACGGGGAAAATTTTCACGTCTTATTACATTTTCTTTGCATTGCCAATATCTCAATATGCAATGTAACTTGCATAACTAAAGTTAGCAAGCCCCACGAATCTCGTACCTTATATCATTCCTATCTACATATACATTAAGCAAACATCCATAACATGTTCAAGTCATTATCATCATATCCTTATTACAAAGGTACATTATTTCATATAATGTACCATTTGCAATGTTATATCAAAACGGACTTTAAACCGTTATCGTATACATCTAAATCCTAATTTCATGAAGGGTTAATATCTAAAGTGAATGTACAAGCTACTAAAGCATATGTACAAGTAATATAATATCTCATTTGAAATATAAACTCCCTCCAAGAAAGGTACAAGTTTTCAAATCAAAATGTACAAGTCATTAATGCATGATATCCAAAATAGTCGTTTTACCTCCGTTTTCCAAACAAATCTTGTACAATATATCAAGTACAAGTTACAAGAAAGTCATACACTTCATTTACAATCCATATTCATCTTCATTTCATGAAATTACAAGAAATCCAAGTCAGAAACCCTAACCTGAGCAAAATACTAAACCATGACCCGTTTCTTAGTTTTTATCCATTTTAAACCTAAACCAATCCTCAAATAAGTTGTAATAACTTTAAATACAAACATTACCAATCATATACTCAATCTAATTTCATTTCAATTAATATTACAATTAAAAAAAGCGGAGAAAACAACCCTAAACATGTCCTAATGTGAACATTCGATCCGTTTACTCATTTTTACCCATTCCAATCACAAACCATTAACTCAATTATGTCCTAAACTTATAATACAATCTTTATAATCTTCAATCCATGCTTATACTATCAATGTACAAGAATTGGAAGCTTAAAACCCTATACGATGCCCCTATTTCCAACCTGCGAACCTAAATTACAATTTTCTACCCATTTAAAACCGAACCACTATCAATGCTTTTTGATTATATGTCCTTTAATCCAACATTACCTGTGATCATTATGAATCCACACATAACTACATCAACATGTATGAAATCCAAGCATCAAAACTCAATTCGAGCCCTAATTTGACCCGCAACCCATAACCTTGCAAAATGACCCATTTTAGAACTTTTCTTACAAATAAGCACCTCAATGACAAGCACCTCTACCTCCCTAAGCAGCTTACAAAGTCCTTTATCTCATTTTCTTGGCTATAAATCAAGCACATCACCTCATTTTCTCCTTAAGGTTTGCCGAATTCAAAACCACCACAAACCACTTCCACCTTGCAATCCTACCACCTCTAGACCTCAAGACTCATCACATAGCCTCTCCACATCATCCCCCACCTGTCCTCACCTGGTCTCTAAGCACCCTTGGCCTCTATGTTTTGAAAATAGTATAAATAGGGGTGTTACGCTTTCATTTCAACTCATCCCTCACTTCCTCCTCTATAACCCATTTATAACAGCAATCCTTTGCTCAAGAAGTTCCTAAGAAGTCCTAAGAAGGTCTAGATTTAGAAGCGAAGCAAAAGAAATAATGAAACGTACGCTCAAAGTCATTTTTCTTTAGTGTACGAATCTAAAACGCCGATTTCAAACCCGTTTCTAAGCTATAAGCTTCACCCAGGTTCTTATCATCTTCATACTCATGCTCCTACACTCATATAATGTCATATGATCCTACAATTAAACTCTTGTTAAAGTTTCATAACTCAATTCATGCTCATTTTCTATTTTGATCCAAAACCGTACACCCAAAACCTTAATTTTATGTGTTTCTTAAAACTAAATGTTATAATGGTTAAATGTTATTATAATCCATCCTAACATGCTTAACTAATGTTAATATAACAACTTTATCAAGTCTTGAAGGAATTTGAACTTAAAAACCTAAGCGTTTTTTTATTAAAAACCCTAATTCGACCCGTTTTGCTTCCTAGCTTAACGAATCATTATTTTAAACTTTCATTAGGTTAAATCTTCATATTTTAGCTTATATTAATAAGCACCTGTAAATTACTTTTCATATTGAAAAATATCATTATTATGGATTTGGGACTTGTTTTGTAAATCATTTCCATGCAAGGGGTATATACCGTAACTATTCAAAGTGCAAGGTTTACTTTGTAGATCTTTTAAACTTGAAGGACCAAACTCGTAAAAGTGCCCCCAAGGGTATATTTTACCATTTTTCATTCTTAAAGGTGTAAAATGTAACATTTTGAAAAAGTATAAAAACATGTTCAAAACATTACAAGACATAACTTTAATTAACGCTTGTCGTGCTTATCATTTCCAGATATTGATCAAAACGCTTAAAACCGATTATATCATATCACAATACTAGGGAGCTTCATATTAAGAGGTTTCATCTTGGTATTACGTTCTGACTGAGTTGTTGGGTTTACGATTTAAAGTGCCCTAGCTCCTCAAACGTTTACTGAATGACCTCTGAATTATGATGGCCCGAACGGTGATACAATAATTCCAAACTTTCCAATCAAACTCATAACAATATTAAACTCTTAGAACCAAAGTTCTAGAGTACAATCTTCCTAAGACTTGACATATTTACTCAGGTTGCGTGACGTGGCTGTTTACTATCATTTTGCTATATCAACCTTCCCTGTTAAGATTGTGATAAGGTCGTCAGCTTTCATTTTGGAATATTTATTACAACTACCTATCAGGTGAGTTCATAGCCTCGCATTTCAATCTCTTAAATGTTTTATAAACCCGCGAGGTTTTTTTATTTTTTTTTTTATTATTTTATTTTATTATTTTTTTTTAGTTTAATATTTTATTATAATTTTTTTTTATTTTAAATTTTTTTTAATCTATTTTTTAATTTTTTCATTTTGTTTTATTATTTTATATTTTTATATATTTTTTTTTAATTATTTTTTTTTTTTTTTATTTTTTTTTTTTTATTAATTTTTAATTTTCTTTTTTATTTTTTTTTATTAATATACTATATTTATTATTTTTTAATTTTTATCATTTATTTTTTTTTTATTTAATTTTACCATTTTTAATTTTATTTTATTATTTTCTTTTTCATTTTTTTTTTTATATATACATTATTATACTTGGTTTGTAAATTAATATATTTTTTTTATTGTTTTTAATTAATTCTCAATTTTTTTTTTGTTTTTCATTTTTTTTATTATTTTTTTTTTTAACTTTCATTTTTTTTTTGTATATTAATTGAGAATTTGTTTTTTTATGTTATGTTTTGTGATAATATGTATTTATGTATTATTTTTTTTTATATTATTTTTTTATTTTATTTAATATTTTTTTTATTTTTTTTATTTTTTTTTTTTTATTTTTGTTAGCCATGTTTTATTTATTTTTTTTTTTTTTTACAATTTTTATTTTTTTTAAGATTTTTAACATTTTTTTAAAATATTTATTATTATTTATTTCTAATTTAATATAATATTTATATATTCATTCTTTATTATTTTATTTTATTATTTTACTCTTATTTTATTTTTATATATTTTTATTTTTTTTATATTTTTTTTTTTTTTTTATTTTTATTATAATGTTTTGAGTTATTACATTTTAAATGTTTTTTTTAATTTCTTTTTTTTAATTATTTTTTTTTTAAATTTTTTTTTTTTTATTTTATTTATTTTTATTTTTTTTCAATTTTTTTTTTATTTAATTTTTAATATTTCTATTTTTTTATTTTAATATTTATTTTTATCTTTAATTTTATATTTTTTTATTTTATATTTTTTTTATTCATTTTTAATTATTTTATTTTTTTTTATTTCATATTTTAATTTAATTTTTTTTTTTTTTTATTTAATTTTTTATATTTTATTTTTATTTTTTTTTTTTTTACTCAAAATATTTCATATAAATTTTTTTTTTTTTTTTTGTATATTTACACATTTTTTTTTATTTTTTTTATATTTTTTTTTTTTTTTATTTTATTATAATTTTATTATATATTATTTTTTTATTTTATTCTTTTATTATAATTTTTTTATATATTTTCATTTAATTTAATACTTTATTTTTTTTCATTTAATTTATTATATTATATATATTTTAAATCAGTTCTTTATTATTTATTTAATTTTATTTTTTT
>BQNB010004779.1:17500-20000 GCA_026074375.1 Tanacetum coccineum | reverse complement strand
TTTTTTTTTTTTTGCATTTTATTTTTTTATTTTTATTAATTTTTTTTATTTAATTTAATTTTTTTTTCTATATTTTGATACTTTTCATTTCTATTTTTAATTTTTTTTTTTAATTTTCATTTTTCTTATATTATTATTTATTTTTTTTAATTTTTATTTTTTTTTTCATTATGTTTTTATTTTTTATATATTTTTTATTTTTTTGTTTTCTTTTGTGTTTTTTTTATTCATTATTATTTTTTTTTTTTTTTCATTTTTTTATTATTTTATTTTATTTTTTTACTTCTACTTTTCTTTTATATTTTTTTTTTTTAATTAAAATTTTATATTATTTTTTTATTTTTTATTTTTTAATACTTTATTAATTTATTTTTTTAAATTTTATTTATTTTTTTTTATATTTTTTATATTTTTTTTTCCATCATTTTTTTTTTTAATTTATACATTTTTTTTTTATTTTTTATTTATTTAATTTATATTTTTTACTTCTTTACTTCTTTTAAAAATATATAATAGTTATTAGTGGTGATTTTATTTTTATTTTTTTAAATTATTATTTTTTTATTATTATTTTTTTTATTATATATCATTAATTTTTTATTTTATTTTACTTTAATTTTTTTTTTGTTTGTTATTTAATTGTTTTTATAAATTTTATTTCAATTATATTTTAATTTATTTTTTATTTTTTTTTTACTTTATTTTATTTTTAATTTATTTTTATTTTTTTTTTTTTTTTTTTATACATTTTTTTATTATATTTTTTATAATTTTCTTAATATATTTTTATTTTTTTTATATTTATTTTTTTTTTATTTTATTATTTTAATTTTACTTATTACATATTTTTTATTTGTTTTATTTTTTTTTTTTTTATATTTTTATTTTTTTTTTTATCATTTTCAATATTTATTTTTTTTTAATTTATATTTTTTTTTGTTTATTTATTATTATTATTATTTTTTAATTTCTTTTTTATTTTTTTTTAAATTTATTCATTATATTTTTTTAATATTTTTATATTATTATTTTTTTTATTTTTTTTTTTTTATATATTTTAATGAATACTGTTTTGTGTATTTTTTATTTTTTTTTTTTTTTTTCTTTTTATTATTTTTTTTTTTTATTTTTACTAAATTTTTTTTCCCTTTTTTCATTTTTTTATATTATTCTTTTTTTGTTTTTTTAGTATTTAATTTTTATTTTTTTAAATTTATAATTTTATTTATTTATTTATTTTTTATATATTTTATTTTTATTATTTATCATTAATAATTATTTTTTTTTTTTTTCTTTTTTTTTTTTTTTTTTTTATATTTTTATTTTTTTTTTTTTTCATTTTTCTAATATTTTTCATTTTATTCTTTATTTTTTTTAATTTTTTTTAAATATTTTATTTTTATTTTTTATCATTTTATTATATTATTTTATTATATTACATTTATTTATTCAATTTTATTTTATTAACATAATTTTTTTTTTTTACATACATTTTTATTTTATAATTTTTTTATTTTTTTTTTTTAATTTAATTTTTAATTTTAAATTCATATGTGTTTATCATTATTCTTTACATTTTTTATTATTTTTTTATCACATAATTATTAATATATTTTTGAATTTTTTTTTTTAATTGTTTATTTTTTTTAATTTTTATATTCATTATTTTTTTCATTATTAATTTTGTTATTATCATTTAATTTTTTATTTTTTATTTAATTTTTTTAAAATAATTTTATTATTTTATTTATAAACATTTATTAATTCTTTTATTTTTTTTATTTTTTATTATTTTTTTTATTTTTTTTATTAAATTTTAATAATTAATATATTTATTTATTATTAAATTATTTTTTACATTTTATTTTTTTTTTATATTTTATTTTTCATTATTTAATATTTTTTATATTATATTAATATATTTTTTTTTATTATTTTTTTTTTTTATTTTTATTATATTACTTTCATTTAATTTTTTGTTCATTTTTATTTAATTTATTACATTATTATTTATTATTCTTTATTTTTTATTTTTATTTTTTTTTTATTTTTATTTAATATATTTTCATTTAATATTAAATATTTAAAATTTTTTTTTTTTTTTAATTTTTTTTATTTTTTTTTCTTTTTTACTATTTTTATTTTGAATTTTATTTTTTCTATTTTTATTTATTTTTATTTATTTTATATTTAATTTACCTTTTATACAATTTTTATTATTTTTTTTTTTTATTTTTCATTTATTTTTCTTTATTTTTTTTTATTTAATTATTTTTATTTTCATTTTTTTTTTATATTTTAAATAATATATTTATATTTAATTATTTTTTAATTTTTTATTTATTATTACATATATATTTTTATTTTTTTTAAATTTTTTAATAAAATTTTTATTTTGTTTTTTACTTTATTTTTATGTTTTATTTTTTTACAATATATTTATTTATTATTTTTCATTTTTATTTATTTTAATATTTTTTTTTATTTTATTTTATTTTTT
>BQNB010004779.1:0-12500 GCA_026074375.1 Tanacetum coccineum | reverse complement strand
TTATTTTTATTTATTTATTGATTTTTATATTTTTTTTATATGTTTGTTGTGTTTAGTTGTTGTTTTTTTTTTTTTTTTTTTTATTTTTATTTTATTTATAATTTTTTTTTTTTTTTTTTTACTTTATTAACATATTGTTTTTTTTTTTTTTTTTTTTATTTTTATTTATTAATTTTTATTTTTTTTTTTATATTTTTTTTTTATTGTTTTTTATTTTTTATATTTTTATTTGTTTAATTAATTATTTTGATTTATTTTTATTATTATTTTTTATGTTTATTTTTGTTATATGTTTTAATTTTTTTATTTTTTTATTTTTCATTTATTTTTTTTTTTAATTATTTTTTTTATTTTTTTTTATTTTTTTACTTAATTTTCTTTTTTTATCTTTAATTTTTTTTTTTTTTTTTTTTTTTTTTTTTTATTTTTACTTTTTTTTTTTTATTTTTTTTGTAGTTGTTTTTATCTTTTTGTTGTTCTAAATTTTTTTTTTTCAAATTATTTATTATTTATTTTATTTTTATTTATTTTTTTTTTTGTATTTATTTTTTATTATTTTTATTTTAATTTTTTTGTTTATATTTTTGGTTTTTTTTATTTTTTTTTTCATTTTTTTTTATTTGTTTATTTTATTTTTTATTATTTATTTTTTTTTTTTTTTTTTTTAACATATTTTATTTTATTATTTTATTAATATTTTTTTTTTTTTAATTTATTTTAATATTTTTATTTTATTTTCATTATTTATTTTATTTATTTTTTTTTTTATTATGTTGTTTTTTTATTAATATCATTTTGTTTGATTTTTTTGAAGGTTTTTTTATTTTTACTTTTTTTTATTTTAGTTTTTTTTTATAGTTTTTTCTTTAATAAACTTTTTTTTTATTTTTTTTATTACATTTTTATTTTTTTGTTATTGTGTTGTTCTTATTTTTTTTATGTATTATTTAATTTTTGATTATTTTTTTATTTTTTTTTTTTTTTACTTTTTTTATCTTTATTCATTTTATTTTTACATTTGATTTATTTTTTTTTTCATTTTATTCATTTATTTTTTTATTTTATTTTTATTTATATTCATTTTTTTTATTTATTTGTTTTATTGTTATTTTTTATATTTTTTTTTTTTTTTTTTTTTCTTATTATTTATTTTTTTTTTATTTTTTTTTTTTTATTATTATCTTATATATTTTTTTTTTATTTTTTATTTTTTTTTTCTTTATTAGATTTTTTTTTATATTTTTTATTATATATTTGTTTTTATTTATTATATTATTTTTTTTACAAATTTTTATTTTTTTATGTTTTTTTTTATATTATATTTTATTTAATTTTTTTACATTTTATTTTTCGTTTTATATCATTAATTTATTTTTCATTTTAATTTATTTTTTTCTTTTTTTTTTTTTGTTTTTTTTTTTCCTTTTTGAAATTTTTTATTTAATATTCCTATTTTTTTTAATATTTTAATTTTTTACTTATTTAAATTTTTTTTTTTTTTTTTAAATTTTTCATTTTTTACTTTTTATTTATTTTTATTATATTTTTTTATTTTTTATTTTTTTATTATTTATATTTTTTTTTATTTTTTATTTATTTGTTATCTTTTTATTGTTATTTATTTTAATTACTTAATTATTTATTTGATATACAATTATTTTTTACATATTTTTTTATATTTTTTTTTTTTTTTTATTATTTTATTATTATTTTATTAAATTACATCCATTATTTTTTTTCATATAATATTTTTTTTTAATTTTTTTTTTTTTATGTTATTATTTTTTTTTTTTCTTATTTTTTTTTTTTTTTTTAATTTTATTTTAATTTTTAATTACAAATTTTTTTTATTTTATTTTTATAGTTTTTTATATTCTATTATTAATTTTTTTTTTTTTTTTTTATTATTTTTTATTTAGTGTGTTTTTTTCTCATTTATATATTTTTTTTTTTTTTTTTTACTTTTTTTTTTTTTTTTTTTTATTTTATTTTTTTTTCTTTTTACTTTTTATAATTTTTTTTAAATTATATTTGTTTTTATTTTATTATATTTATTATTCTTTAGTTTTCATGTTTTTTTTTTTACATCTTTCATTTTTATTTTATCAATTATTATTTTTTTATTTTTTTTTTTTTTTTTATTTTTTTTATTAATAATTATTTATTTTTTTTTTATCACTTTTTTTTTTTTTTTTTTTTTTTATATTATAATTATTTTTTTATTTTTTTTTTTTTTTTATTTTTCTTTTAATTTAATATTTTTTTTTTTAATTTTATATTTATATTTTATTTTATTCATTTATCATTTTTTATTTTTTTTTATATTTATTAGATTTTATTTTTTTTTTGTTATTTTTTTTTTTTTTATTATTAATTTCTTATTTTCTTTATTTTTTTTTTTTATTTCTTTTTTTTATTTATTTTTTTTTTATTTTTGTATAACTTTTTTTTATATTAATATATTTTTATTTAATATAAATTACTTTGTTTATAATAATTTTCATATTTTATTTTATTTTACATATTTATTATATATTTTTTTTTTTTATTTATATTTTTTTTTTTTTTTTTATTTAAATATTTTTATATTTAAAATTATTTTTTTTTCATTTTTTTTTTTTTTTAATTTTTTTTTTTTTTTTTATTTTTTTATTTTTTTTATTTTTATTAACATTTTATTTTTAATTTTTTTTTTTTTTTTTTATTTTATTTTTTTTTTATTTTTTTTTTTTTTGTTTTTTTTTTTTTTTAAATTTATTTTTTTTTTTTTTTTTTATTTTTTTTTATTTTTTTTTTTATTATTTTTTTTTTTTTTTTTTTTTTTTTGTTTATTTTTATTTTTATTTTTTTTTTTTTTTTTAGTATTTTATTTTTTTCATTTATATTTAATTTTTCTCATATTTTTTTTTATTTTATTTTTTAATATTTATATTTTGATATATATATTTTTTTTTAAATAAAAAATTTTTTTTTTATTTTAATTTTTTTTATTTTTTAATTATATATTTTTTATTACATTATTTTTTATTTTTTTTTTTTTTAATCATTTTTTAATTTTTTTTTTTTTTAAATATTATTTTTTATTTTTTTTATTTTTTTTTTTTATCCATATTTTATATTTTTATTTTTGTTATTTTTTTTTTTTTTTTTTTTTTATATTGATTTTTTATTTTTTATTTTTTTTTTTATTTTAATATCTTTATTATTTTTTTTTATTATTTATAATTTTTTTTTTTAATTTATTTTATTTTTTTTTTTTTTTTATTTTTTTTGAATATTTTCTTATTTTTTTTTTTATTTTTTTTCTTATTAATATATTTTTCATTATATTTTTTTTTTTTTTTTTTTTTTAATTATTTTTTTATTTTGTTAATATTTTAGATTTTTTATATTTTATTTTTTTTTTTTTATTTATTTTATGTATATTATTTTCTTTTATTTATTATTTTTTTATTTTTTTTATTTTTATATTTTTTTTTTTATTTTTATGTTTTTTTGTTATATTTTTTTTTTTTAATTAATTTTTTTTTTTTTTTTTTTTTTTTCTTTTTTATTTCACTGTTATTTTTATTTTTTTTATTTTTTTATTTTATTTTTTTTTCATTTTATGTTTTTTATGTTTATTTTTTTTATATTTTTTTTTTTTTTTTTTTTATATTTTTTATTTTTTTATTTTTTTATTTTAATTTTTTTTATATATTTTTATTTATTTTATTGTTTGTTGTTGTTTTTGTTTTTTTATTTTATTTATTTTTCTATTTTTTTTTTTATTTACTTTTTATTTTTTTATTTTTTTTTATTTTTTTTTAATTTTTTATTATTATTTTTTTTTAATATTATTTATTTTTTTTTTTCATATTTATTTTATTATTTATTTATTTTTTTTTTAATTTATTTTTTTTTTTAATTTTTTTATTTTTATTTTTATTTTTTTTTTTTTTGATTGACAAGATTCTTTTTAGATTTTTTTTTTAATTATTGCATTTATATTTATTTATTATTTTTTATATTTTTTTTTTTTTATTTTTTTCTTTGTTAATAATTATTTGTTATTGTCTTTTATTTTATTTGCATTTTTTTAATTTGTTTTTAAAATCATTCATTTTTATTTATATTATTTTTATTTTCTTCTTTTTATTATAATTAATTATTTCATTTTTTTTATTTTTTTTTTTTCTTTTCAAATTCAAACTTTTTTTTTTTTTTGTCTTTTTTTTTTTTTACAATTTTGATTTTTTAACTTTTTTTTTTATTTTATTTTCATTATTATTATTATTTATTTTTGTTTATTTTATTAATTTATTTAATTTTTTTTTTATTTTTTTTTTAATAATTTATTTTTAAAAATAATTTTTTATTTTTTTACTGTTTTAATTTAAAATTTTTTATTTATTTTTTTAATATTTTTTTTTACATTCATATTTTTATTTTTTTAATTATTTTTTTATATTTTTTAGTTTTTTTTTTTTTTTTAATTATTTTTTGTAATTCATTTTAAATTCCAAGTTATTTATTTTTAATTTATTTTTTCATTATTATTTTTTTTTTTTTTATGTTATATAAATATATTTTATTTTTTATATTTATAGTTTTTTTTTTGTTTTTTTTAATTTAATATTTTTGTTATTTCTGTTTTTTTTATTTTTTTTATATACATTATATTTTTTAAGATATAATTTTATTTTTTTTTTTTATTAATTTAATCTTTTTTCATTATTTATTTTTTTTTTTAATTTTTTTTTTTTTATTATTTTTCACATAAAATTTATTTTATTTGTTGTTGTTTTGTTTTTGTGTGTTTTAATTTTAATAAATTTTTTTCTTTAATATTCATAAATCTATTTTTAATTTTTATTTTTATTTATAAATTTTTTTATTTATTTTTACTTTTTTTTTTTTTTTTTATTTTATTTAAATTTTTTTATTTTTTATTTTTTTTTTTTATTTTTAGATTATATTTTTTCTTATTTTTATTTTAACATTTTCATATAATTTTATAATTTTTTTTTCAATTAATATTTTTTTTTAATTTTACTATTTTTTTTTTTATTTTTTTTTAATTAATTTTTTATCTTATTAATTTTTTATTTTTTTTTTTTATTTTATTTATAATTATTTTTTAATATTTTATTTTTATTTTTAATCATTATTTTATTTTTTTTAATATATTTTTTTTTACTATTTTTTATTTTTAATTTATTTATTTATTTTAGATGTTTTTTTTTTTATTTTATTTATGTTTTTTGTTATTACATTTATTTTTTATTTTTTTTTTTTTTTTTAACAATTTTAATTATTTTTTTTTTATTTTATTTTTTAGATTTTTAATAAACATTTAATAATGTCTATTTTTTTATTTTTTTTTTTATTTTTTTTTTTATTTATTTTTAAATTTTCAATTTTTTTTATATATTTATTTTTTAATATTTTACTTTTTTTTTTTTTATAATTTCTGTAATTTTTTTATATTATATAATTTTTTTTTCTTTTTATATTTTTTGTTTTATTATTTTTATTTTTTTTTTTTTTTTATTTATTTTTTTTTTTTTTTTATATTATTAATTTTTAATAATATAAATATTTATTTTTATATATTTTTTGGTTTATTTTATTTCAACTTTTTAAATTTTATAATTTTCTTTTTTATTTTTTTTTCAATATTTTTTTAATTTTTATATTCAATTTTTTTTTCCACATTTTTTAAAATATTTTTTTTGTATTTTTTTTTATAAGATTTATTATTTTTCAATATTTTTTTTTTTACCATATTATTCTTATTTTTTTTATTCATTATATTTTATTTTTTTAATTATTTTTTTAAATTATTTAAATATTTTCAATTTAAGACACTTTTTTTTTATTTTTGAATTTTTTATTATTATTTTTATTTATTATTCATTTTATTTTTTATAATATTTTCTAATTTTTTATCTTTTTATTTTTATTTATACTCTTCACTTAATTTACATGCTTGTGTTATAAAGTTTGCAGGGCCTAGTCTCTATTTCAACTCTATACAGATAGTATCTGTAGTTGTGTTCGCTCTATTTTTATGAGTGTTCTATTTGTGACCTTTTTTATACATTTTGTTTTTGTGTTATCCATTTCCTTATTTCATTAAGTAAGCCAAAGATCATTACAATTTCTTGTCCCATAGTACAATTAAGTTCGATTTTCAATGCATTTATTGCCATTGATAGCATTCATGGTAATCTCGATAATGCGAATTAGTGTATGATGATCCGTACCATTCGTTATGACAATATTTTATCCAACATGATACTTACCTATTCCTCCAATTAACTGTTCTATTCTATTGTCATCTACTGATAATTACTGTAGCACAGAAACCGTTCCTCTATGTGTAATTTGTTGTGTTAATTATTAGTTGTTAATGTTATATCTTTCGCATTCTCATTCTTATTATTTATTTACTTTTTTTTTAATTAATTAATTTATTTTCATTTGATTCTCAATTTTTTTAATTAATAATAATTTTCATTTTTTTGTTTTTCATTATCTTAAATTTAATCATTATTTTTTTTTAAAATTTAATTTTAATTTTTATTATTATATAATTTTTTTAATACATATAATTTGTCTTTCTTTAAAATTTTATAATATTTTTTTAATTTTTATTTATTTTTATTAATTATAAATTTGTGGTCACTTAGAAACTGTTGAATAGTGTGTTTTTTGTTTATTTTTTTGTTTTAAATTTTTTATTTTAATAAATATTATTCATTTTATTTATTTTTTTTTTTTTTTTATTTTTTTATTTTTTTTTAAATATTTTTTTTTTTTTTTTTTTTAATATTTGTTTAATTTTTATAATTTATGTTTATTAAATTATTTTTTTTTCTTTTTTTTTTTATTTTATTTATTTTATTATTAATTTTCATTTTTTTTTTTTATTTTTTTTTTTTATATTTTAATTTTTTTTTTTTTTTTTTTATATTTTTATATTTTTTTTTGTATTTTTATTTTTATTTTCATAATTTTTTTTATATGTTTTTGTGTTTTGTTTTGTTGTTTATATTTTGTATTTAGTTTTATGTATATGTATGTTTTTAATCTTATTTTTATTTTATATTTTTTTTGTGTTTTGGTTGTTTATGTTTAGTGAGATTTTTTTATTTTTTTAGTATTCATTACATTTTTTTTTATTTTCATTCTTTAATTTTTCTTTTTATTTAAATATAATTTTTTTTTATTTATTTTTTTAATATTTTTTTTTTATTTTTTTTATTTTTAATTTTTTTTGTTATATATTTTTTATATTTTATTTATTTTATTATTCAATTTATTTTTTTTTTTTTTTTTTAATTTTTTTAATTTTATTTTTTTTTTTTTTATTTTTTATGTTGTTATTTTTTTTTAATTTATGTTGATATTAATAATCTTTATTTATCTTTTTTTTATTTATTTTTTTACATTTTATTATAATTTATTTATATTTTTTATAATTATTTTTTTATTTTTTTTTTCTTTTTTTTTTTTTTTTTTTTATTTTTATTTTAATTTTATTAATTTTTTTTATTATATTATTTTGTTTTTTTTATTTTTTTTCTCTTTTATTAATTTATTTTTTTCATTATTTTTTTTTTTTTTTTTCATATTTTTTTTTTTTTTTATATTAATATTTATAAATTTCTTATTTTTTATTTTTTATATGTTTTTGTGTATATTTATTTATTTTTATTTTTTTTTTTTTAATATTTTTTTTTATTTGTTTATAATTTTTTTTTTATTTATTCAATTTTATTTTTTTGTTTGATTTTTTTTTGTTTATTTATTTTTTTATATTTTTTTTATTCCGCTTATATGTTTTTTTAGTTTATGTTTTTAATTTTTAATTTTGTTTTTTGTTTTTTATTTCATTAATTTTTTTATTTTTTTTTTTTTTTTTCTATTTAATTATTTTTTTTTTTTTTTTGTAAACATTAAATTTTTTATTGTGTTTTTTTTATTTTTTTATGAGCGTAACTTTCAATTTTTTATTTTTTTTTATTTATATATTTTTTTTATATTTTTTTTCATTTTTTTTTAATTTTTTGATTTATTTTTTATGATATTTTTTTTCTTTTTGTAATCATATTAATTTTTTAATTATTTATTTCTTTGATTGTTGTTTATGTTATGTTTTTTTTTTTTTTTTTTTTTGTTTATTTTTTTTTATGTTCCATATATATTTTTTTTTGTTTTTTTTTATTTTAAATTATTTTTTTTTTTATTAATTATTTTAATTTTTTTTATTACATTTCAATTTTTTTTGTTCATATTTTTTTTTTTCATTTTTTATTGTTTTAATTTACTTCCTTCATACTTTTTTTTTTATAATTTTTTTTTTTTATTCATATAATAATATTATTTTATATTTTATTTAATTTTACAATGTTTTTAGATTTTTATTTTTTTAGTATTTATACATTTTTTTTATTTTTTATTTTTATTTTTTTCATTTATAATTTTTTTTTAATTTTTTAAATAATTTTATCGCATTTTTTATTTTTCCTTTTTTTTTATTTATTTTTTTTTTTTTCATTATTCATTATTATTTTTTGTTTTTTTTTTTTTTATTTTTACTCCATATTATTTTTTTTGTAATTTTTTTTTATATATTTTTTTATTATTTCATTTTTTTTTGTTTTTTTTTATTTTTAAAATATTATTTTGTATTTTTATTTTTTTTTTTTTATTTTTTTTTTAATTTTTTTTTTTAATTAATTTATTTTTATTTGTCATTTAATTTTATTTTTTATTTTCTCAATTTTTTTTTTTTTTTATAATTTTTTTTTTTTAATATTTTTTTATTTTTATTTTTTTAATTATTTTTCTTTTATTCTATTTTATATGTATTTTTCTTTTTTTTTTTTTTTTTTTTTTTTCTTTTTGTATTTGTATTATTTAAATATTTATTATTTTTTCATTTTGTTTTTTATTTTAACCCCCATTTAATTTTTTTTATATTTTTTTATTATTATTTTTCTTTCATTTTTAATTTTTTTTTATTTGTTATAATAACATAGTTTTAATTTCTTTTTTAATTTTTTATTATTTTTTTTTTTTTATTATTTTTTTTTTTTTTTATATTTTTTTTATTTTTTTATAATTTTTTAGTTTTTTTTTATTTTTATATTTTATTATTTTTACATATTTATTATTTAATTGTTTTGTTTTTTTGTTTATTTTTTTTTTTTTTTTTTTTTTTTATATTTTTTTTTATTTTTTTATATATTTTTTTATTTTTATTATTTTTTTTTTTTTAATTTCATTTTTTTAATATTTATATTTTTTTTTTTTTTTTTTACTTTAAATATTTTTAAAAATTTATTTTTTTTAATTAGTTCTTATACTTTTTTATTTTTATTTTTTTTTTTTTTTTTTTTTTTTTTTCAAATTTTTGTATTTTTTTTTTTTTTAATTTATTTTTTATATTTTCTTTTTTTTTATAATTTTTTATTTAATTTTTTTTTTTTTTTATTTTTTTTTTTCATTTTTATTTTATTTTATTTTTTTTTTTTTATTTTTTTTTCAACATCATTATTAATAATTTTTTTTTTAATTTTTTTTTTTTTATTTTTTATAATCTATTTTTTTTACTTTCATATTTTTTTACATTTTCATAGATTTATATTTTTTTTTATTTTATTTTTTTATATTTAATTTTATGTTAGTCGCGCATTTTTAGTCATGTTTTGTAATTTTCATTTTTATTTTTTTTTTATTTTTTTTTTTTTTTTTATTATTATTTTAATTGTT
Source organism: Tanacetum coccineum (assembly GCA_026074375.1). Lineage (NCBI taxonomy): Eukaryota > Viridiplantae > Streptophyta > Magnoliopsida > Asterales > Asteraceae > Tanacetum > Tanacetum coccineum. Next base: position 2,738 of record BQNB010004779.1, on the reverse strand, counting down.
TTTTATTGTGTATGTTTATTAATTTTTTTTGAATTTATTTATTATTTATAATATTTATTTTTAATTTTATTTTTTTTTTTTTTTATTTATTTTTTTTTTTTAATTCATTAAATTTTTTTATTTTTTTTTTTTTATTTATTTGTTCTTGTGTGTAAGATTTGTTTTTTTTTTGTTTTATTTTTTTTTATTTTTATTTGTTATTTTTTGTTTTGTTTTTTTTTTTTATTTTTATTTTTTTTATATTTTTTATATTTTTTTTTTATTTTTATTTTGTTTTTTTTTTATTTTTTATTTTCTTTTCAAATGTGTTTTTTTTTTTTTATTTTTTATTTTGTTCTTTTGATATTATCTATTATTTTTTTTAATTTTTTTTATATTGATATTTTTTTTTCTTTTAATTTTTTTATTTTTTATGTTTTTTATTTTTTTTATCAATTTTTATTTTTTTATATTTTTAAATTTTACATAAAAATTTCATTTTTATTTTTTAATTATTTATAAATTTTTTTTTTTTTTTATTTTTCTTTTATTTTTATTTTAAATTTTTTTATTGGTTAATTTTTTTATTCTTACATTCATTTTTTTTTTATTTTTTTTTTTTTCATAATTTTATTTTTTTTCTTAATTTTCTTTTTTTTTTTTTTTTATTTTATTTTCACAATTATTTTTCTTATAATTTAATTTTATTTTTTTACCACCCGAAAATCGGAATGGATCAAAGTGGACGAGAACGATATCAGGACTCTGGACATGATCTATGCTTAGTCTGTGGCGTGTCACGTAATTGATTATTCACGTAGTAGAATTGAGCGTACCAGCAGAACAGACTATGCCTTCGGATAGAATGCGCATCGTCGTATACAGTGTCTACACAGAGATACCATGTCTGTGCATTTCGCAAAGGGCTTTCCATGGCGTGTTCGTGAACTCGTTTGATGCTAAGTTCACTACTAACACATATGGGAGAGAACGTGCAGATCGGCTCATCCATTTCGTTTGAGTCGTTAAGTGTGGCTGGAGCGTCGAGTTCAGCCGAACAATGGAATGGTGCATCCGTGTTATGATCCAGAACGCCACGAGACCTACAATTCATTCTACTCAAATCCTCGCGCGATCGCCGGCCGCTCACGCCACCAATGCTAACCAGCAGTTTGAGACACACGCTGGTGAATGATTCATATCTAAATCATGAAGTTTACTCAGGCTAGAAGAGCGACAATAAAAGAGTTATGCTGATTGTAGAAGAAATCGATGGATCGTTAATGTGCGGTGATGATTGTCTTATGATCAAGGTTTCGCCTTGTCATAGGGCGTTGATTCGTTTTGGTAAACGGGCATGAAAGTTGAGTCCTCGTTATGTTGGGGGACCGTTCAAGTTTTTGAAAAGAATTGGTACTGTGGCCTAGCGATTAGAGTTACCGGAACAAACTTTGTGGCATTCATATTAATACGTTCATGTTTCTAATTTAAGAGTGCCTCGCGGACTGGTATTGGTGGATGATTCCACTTGAAGAGAAATACCAATTGGATGATAAATTGCACTCTTCGGAAGAACCGTGGATATTATGGGACCGTGTGAAGGTAAAGGCAAGTTTGAAGCAGAGCAGGTTTTCCTATGTTAGGTTCGTGGGACATCATGGTAGAGGTGCAGAATTTAAATGGGATAGAGGAAGGACTTTTTCATGAAGGAAGTATCCGATCTGTTTCCAAAGCAAGATGCGGAGGGTGTGGAGAATGTTCAGGAGAACATTAGGAATATGATAGTAAATGGCAACTGGGTAGGTTGTTCATATAAGGAATTCTTAGCTTGTAACCCTAAGGAATATGATGGTAAGGGAGGTGCTGTAGTTCTTACTCGTTGGATCGAGAAAATGGAGAACGTACAAGATATGAGTGGTTGTAGTGTTGATGTAACATTCCGTATTTAAGGTCACTATTTAATCCAAACTTTATTTCTATTTTCATTTTAAGCGAGTTATTAATTTTACGTTTACCCGATTTAGTAAGAATTCTCCGTTTTTAGCTTTGCGTAAGCCGTAATTAGAAATCTATTCCGTCTTCGCATCGTAAGTGATCTAATATTCTCATAATATCCCTCGATGATTATAATTTTCATCATTTTCATTTTCCGCGGTGTTTCGCGTTTACGTAAATTCTCGCTAAAACTCGCGTTTTTACCTTAAAACATTACCTTTCTTAATTAACTTTACACTACACCTTAAATAAAACTTATAACTAAAAACCAAAAAAAAAAAAATATTTTTCCCAAACCCAAGGCCATAGGGCCGGTTCTACATATCCACACACAACACCCTTACTTTTTCTTTACATTTCCTATAAACCTAATCATCACTTTCTTTTTCCCATACATGCAAGTCTTTTTATTTCACAAGATTTCAACTCTTCTCCATCTCTTTTCTTTGCCCATTTCTGCCGAACACCCTAGCACCACCATCACCCCTCTCACAAAATTTTCCTACTCCTTTTATCCATTATAACACCATCCCATAGCCTCTTGCAAAGTTTGGTAGTTTTTCTTGAAGATTCGAAGGAGTTTAGGGCTTGTTTCTTGAGTTTTCTTGAAGCTTTTTGATTGGGGTTTTCTTGGGGAAGATTCTTGGTGATATTTAGGAAGTTATAAGCTTGGTAATCTTGGGTTTCTTTGGTTCGAATTCAGCCAACACAAGAAAGGGTGTTCTTGGTTGATTCACTAGTCTAAATCTTCATTTTTCTAAGCC
>BQNB010004778.1:0-101277 GCA_026074375.1 Tanacetum coccineum | reverse complement strand
GAAATAGTTACACAGATCATCACAAGGGTGACAAGGCAACAACACTAGGAGAAGCAATCTAGGGAGTAATACATGATTAAATAAACACAGTCTTTTATCTTATTGTTATCACTAGTAGCGTAGAATATATTTAGTTAATAGCTAAAACTAACCACCTTTCAATTATATGATTTACTTGCTTTCCATAAAACATAAAAACATAAAAATAATCTTCTCTCAATCCTTAGAATTATGTTAGATCATGATCAAGCCTTCCCAACCTATCCCCCGAGTGAACGATAACAACCCTCCGAGTCTTGCCTATACTACTACTAAACGATTAGGTGCTCTGCCTAGGGAGTTGTAAAACTTCTTGTAGAAGTCCTACGACAACCGCATCAAGTTTTTGGTTCCGTCGCCTGGGGAATAGTTAGGTTTTGATCATAGTTTAACTTAGTTCTACTTGCTTGAATCCTTTCAAGTGAGAATTTAATTTCCGCATATTAGCTTTCTTGTAGTCTATCTTTTCTTCGTGTTATCTGTTTCGTAACCTATTCTCGTCAACCACCATGGGAGACGAGAATCCTATCCGTACTCTAGGAGACTACTCCAAACCTAGCCACGAGGGCTACAGAAATACCATCAAGCTCCCCGCAGGGAACAACGTGGTACCTCTTCAATCCGACACCATCTGATTAGTGCAAAACTGATGCTCATTCCATGGACTTCGGTATGAGGATCCAAACCAACACCTCAAGGATTTTCTTAAACTTGTGGACTCACTTGACCTTGACGGTTAAAATAAGGTAAGAACGCGCCTGCATTTATTTCAATATTCCCTTCGCGATCAAGCTAGCAATTGGCTTGAACGTCTTCCTGCAGGATCCATCTACACATGGGAGGATCTTACTACCCGATTCCTTGCTTAATTCTTTCCACCGGGAAGGACCGTAAAACTCCGCAATGATATTTTGATGTTCCAACAACATCACGGAGAATCTTTATCTGAAGCATGGACTCATTTCAAGGACTTACTCCAAAAAGTCCCTCGTCATGGCATAGACCTTTGGCTCGGAGTCTAAATCTTTTATGACCATGTCAATCCTGTCATAAGACGAACCATTGATCAATCGACCGGTGGTAAGCTTCGTGATCTCAACGCTGAAGAATATTAGGCATTATTAGAGGACCTCTCCCTCTATGACAACGAAAGTTGGAATGACCCAAGGGATTTCGCTAAGTCGGTCAAGGCAATCACATTGCCTTAAGATTTCTCGAGTACATCCGATTGCCGTCTAATCGAGCTCGAAAATCAAATCCAACGCTTGATGGAAGCCCATCTTGCTCTGACTCAACCTACCCAAGTAAATAAAATTACTACCCCATGTGAAATCTGTAGTGGTCCCCACGATACTCAGTATTGCATGGAAGACCCCGAACAAGCCTTTGTTGAATACACATCCTCGTGTACCGATGAAGCGGGAGGTAAGTGGTATACTTTCAAGCCCGAGCAAAACAATTTTGGTGACACCTACAATCCGTCATGGAAAAGTCACCCGAACCTTAGGTGGAGACAACCCTAAAATTCCCAAAATAATTTTCCAAACCCACCTAACCGGTTCTAACCTAACGGTTCGATCCCGAACCATTCCTTCAACAACCGTCCTTAAAATTTTAGCAATCAATCAAATATAGAAGGACTGGTTTCTGAATTCATGGCATCTTAAAACGCCAGATTGTCTAAGTTTGAAGCTGATTTCAAACGACAATAAGGTGAGATGACCAACAAAAATACTGTGTTGAAGGCCATCACTGATCAAATACCGAGTACATTACCTAGCGATACGGTTAAGAACCTAAAACTAAGAACTCATCTAGTTTTGTGTGCTCATTCTTACCCAACTCAAGACCCGCAATCCTTAATCCACATACATAGCTCAATTAACACCATCACGATCCACCCAAAGCAGCCTGAAGAATCCTAAGTTAATGAGCCTGACGAATGCAGTCTTGGAAACATCAGCTCTAGCCTACACCTACAACTTGATCCATTAGCTTCCATCACCACGGAACAAGTACAAAAGCTGAATTTGATGCTCGAATCGCTCGGATTGGTTCCCCAGTCCTCCAATACAAAATTTGTCTGCACTAAAGAGGAAGATGGAGAAGTAATGTTCATCGAGATCATATGAGATGATGATGAACCTCAAAATGAGAGTCTCAATGAAGGTGAAGGGACAACAATGGAAGGGCCGGCGGTAGAGTACTTCGACACGTTTCCAACTAGAGATGAGCTAACCTACCATAAGTACCTTATGTGTGGGCCGATCCCCTTAATATTTCTACGAAACCCCATCATCACGGAAGGATGCTCCTCCAATCTTAAGATACCATGCAACATTGGGCATGTGCATGTCAAAAAAGCCTACATTGACCTTAACTCCCCTCTAAATGTCATGACCCGAATGATGTATAACTAAATCATAAGGAGAAAACTCAACCCTAGGGAAGATGCGAATGGAGGAATTAGTAATTTCACAGGGAGGATTAAAGGGATGCATGTCTTCATAGAAAACTTCACCTATGTGGTAGACTTCATGATTATCGAGGATATTAGCTCAATCATAGACCCTAGGTTGTCACAAGTAGTACTAAGGAGGCCTTTCATTAAAATATCCAATATGACTCACGACCTACCCGAAGGAGTAGTTAGGTTCGCCAACGGAGACGATGAAGTTGCCTATAAAATGCCCCATAAGATAGAACAATACAACTTGTTGTCAAACCTTGAAAAAGAACACACAAAATCGGCCTATCTTAGGAACGAGGAGGACAAAAGAAGAGGAGTTGACTATGTAATGAGTAAGATATTAGGGTTCTACATGGAGTGTTTAGAGTTAGGCCCTGAGTATGTCACTGGATTGGATGATGAAGGAGAAGTCACGTAAGGATGTGTGACTTCGAGTCTAGCTACAAGACTCGTTAATAAAGAAAAGCGCTTTTTGGGAGGCAACCCAATTTACTTTTCCCGCAATTAGGAGTGTCATGTGTGTTTTAATTCTTCATAGTTTTATTTATTTTGTTTGAACTATCTTATAACCATGCTTTGTATTGTCTTTAACCTTGTTTCGAAGATTAAAGAAACGTTGATAATCTTCTAGGACCGTTTAAGCCATCTAAGATATAATAACATTGATAACATATTTGCACAGCAGAATTAACACATAAAGAACAATGTTATGAACAAGGTTTTACCAAACATTCCAAGCCCTAATATTATTTGATCAAAACAATACGGTTACATCAATGAACTGTAACAGGGATCATAAGATCCTTGAGGCTAAACCTAACATATGGCGTCTACATCTCTACGCCTGGAATACACACTCACGTTTAGGTACAGGAACTCATAAATTGTACACCTAAACCTAATAACCTATATCTCTTTATATACTAGAGATATTAGGTTTACAAAGGATAAGAACAAATAAAGATATTAATAAATCTTTTAATCATTTAAGTTTATCTTCATAATCTTCTAAATCTTCCATCTTTTGAAGAATTCCTTCTTTGCCTTTTAAGTCCTTCATCTTTCATATGTTTTGTCTTATCAGCTAAAATATAATTCCCAACAATCTTCCCCTAGTTGATAATGACAAAACCAAAATAAGCACGAGCTTCTTCCCCTGAAGCTAATATATATGAAAGAATAGAACTATACCACCAAGGATCTACAAGTTGTAAATCATCTTTGTAACGCCTTCTTCCCTTTTTTTCATAATCAAATAGGGGACTAAAGTATGCAACTTTGATTTCGACAACCACAAACCGCTATCACACTTCTAATCCAGCCTTCCAACAACTCAAATTACCCTCCATGACATGCCTTAAGATAAATGAACTTGAGCAGTAGAAACTTAAACTAGTAGTAGTAATAATAACTAATAGTAGTAAAAACCTTTACCTCGATGATACATGTAAATGGTTAAACATTTAAACATTAAGCTTCCCGTGAAACCTGTATGTTAACCATTTCTTGAATGTAGGCTCTATATAATGATTACTGATGAAGAAAACTAAGTATAATGAACTTAATGCTGAAGTAGAATAACCCAAACTTGTGTCTTATATCTTGTACTATCCACGTGACGTTAAACTCATACCAAGACCAAAGTATAAGTAGATCGCAACCTCTTGAAAAAATCCTCATCTTCAATGAGACACTGAGCACAACAACGTAACTCCTTATAGTGATAGCAAATGTGCGCATTGAGCACCATAAGTTTGTAAATCACACACCTTTGCTAGATTTGTCAAGTCTGCGTCACATCGTTACTAAGCACGAACAAATTATCTTCAAAGTGTAACACCCACTTTAAGATATGATAAGAACACGCATCCGAGAAAATCCACTTCAACTTCAAATAGGTGATAAACAATCTTCTTCGTAACCAATTAATCCAATAAATACGAGCCATTAAATTTGTTAAGAATGTGTAAACCGAAACCAAAATCCAAACAGTAAACACCCAACAAACTTGTGTTTCTGTTTTGTTCGATATCCATCATGTGTGTGTTGTCCGATAAACCAACTGATAATCAAAACTCGTCTCTGTCCAATATCAGTAAGTGCTAACAGTTGTAATATATTCGAGCAGTATTAACATTCCATCACAGCAGTGCTAACTATTGCTCGGATAGTATTAAAAATAAAGGAGCAGTACTAACTTTTTAATATGTAGTGCTAAGTAATTACCAATTAGCAACACTTTTTTTGTCATAAAACTGTCATGAATCTGTCACTAATCTTCATTCTCCTTCCTCCCATTCTGTTAGTGACGCTTTAACTATCGCTGATATGTTGCTAATCTGTCACAAATTCAATTACTCCTTCCTCCCATTTCAATTGTGACACTTTTTAGTGTCACTAAGGTGTCACTAATATGTTACTAATTTGGATACTCCTTCCTCCCTAGCTTTTAGTGACACTTTTTAGTGTCACTAAAGTGTCACTAATCTAACATTAGTAACAAATAAGCTGGCAGTACTAAGACTTTCAAGCAGCAGTACTAACACTAACGTTGGCAGTATTAACTGACGAGACAAGCAGTATAAACAAAACATACTCAAATCCCAAACAGTACTAACAATTTGTGAACAACAGTATTAATCGTACCTTATAGCTGTATAAAAACCTAATTGGATCCACATCTTGTTACACGTCCTGGCAGTATGAACAACTATTCTCAAACCTTACTCGTCATATCCTAGTAACCTCAGACGAAACATAGCATTCCAGCAGTAGAGTTACTCAAACAAAAAGTAACTTCAGTCAACATTCTTGTAGACTGCCAGTAAGATTACTTGTCCAAAATTAATACCTTGTGTCTTTATTGAATTAGGATTTATAAGGAAAACCTAATCGTTATCATTGTTTCTTTGATCAATAAGGACATAATTTATGTAACCTGCTCGAATTAGGGTTTGTAAATAAACCCTTTTATACCACATTAAATAAACCATCTGCTGTTTCCCTTTAAATCGTTAATCTCCATTTTTAGGGTTTGTGTCAACCCTAATACCTTTAATCACACAGATTCCAAGTGACGAGCCAAACAAAATTAATCATGGTTTCAAAGACAGGAACAAACAATTTTGTATTCTTGTCTTAACTTCACCAAAATCGCCAAGTAACCTAAAAACAAAAAATTCGACACTTGTACCTTTATAGAATTGACTCCATAAACCTTGTAGATCCTAGATCACGAGCCACATGGCTCTAATACCAATTGTGAAGATTAAAGAAACGTTGATAATCTTTTAGGACCGTTTAAGCCATCTAGGATATAATAACATTGATAACATATTTGCACAGCGGAATTGACACATAAAGAACAATGTTATGAAAAAGGTTTTACCAAACATTCCAAGCCCCAATATTATTTTATTAGAACAATACGGTTACATCAATGAACTGTAACAGGGATCATAAGATCCTTGAGGCTAAACCTAACATATGGCGTCTACATCTCTACGCATGGAATACACACGCACATGTTTAGGTACAGGAACTCACGAATTGTACACCTAAACCTAATGACCTATATCTCTTTAAATACTAGAGATATGAGGTTTACAAAGGATAAGAACAAATAAAGATATTAATAAATCTTTTAATCATTTAAGTTTATCTTCTTAATCTTAAAAATCTTCCATCTTTTGAAGAATTCCTCCTTTGCCTTTTAAGTCCTTCATCATTCATATGTTTTGTCTTATCAACTCAAATATAATTCCCAACAATGAAAGATGAAGGACCTAAAAGGCAAACGAGTAATTCTTTAAAAGATGGAAGATTTGGAAGATTTTAATGATAAACTTAAATGATTAAAAGATTTATTAATATCTTTATTTGTTCGTATCCTTTGTAAACCTAACATCTCTAGTATATAAAGAGATAAAGGTCATTAGGTTTAGGTGTACAATTTGTGAGTTCCTGTACCTAAACGTGTGTGTGTATTCGAGGCGTAAAGATGTAGACGCCATATGTTAGGTTTAGCCTCAAGGATCTTATGATCCTTGTTACAGTTCATTGATGTAACTATATTGTTCTGATCAAATAATATTGGGGCTTGGAATGTTTGGTAAAATCTTGTTCATAACATTGTTCTTTATGTGTTAATTCCGCTGTCAAATATGTTATCAATGTCATTATATCCTAGATGGCTTAAACGGTCCTAGAAGATTATCAGCGTTTCTTTAATCTTCACATTCGTCTTAATTTCAATCAAAGGTGTTTTGCAAATAATAAGTGTAGGAGAATTTATCCGGTTTTTGAGCCAAATTCAAACATGTTAAATGAATTATTTAGATTAATTCGCGTCATATGATTGAATTGTTAAATCTCAGGTTTTATGCAGCCATTTGTACAGAAATTAACTTATGGAATCAAGTGCAGGAAATTTTTCATCAAAAAAAAAAATTTCGTTTTCACAGACTGTGGAGACGGCGATTAACACGTGACGCCGTCACCACGTCACCTGTGACGGGGTCACACAAACCTTGACGGCGTCAAACGCCCAGATCAAGAAAAATTAAATTTTTTAATTATTTTTGAAAATAAAACTTGCATAACATTTAATATATGTACACTTCTGTTATAAACCTGAAAAAACCTAATGAGTTTAAAAATTCTCTCATCCTATCTATCAAGTCGATTCCTAAATTCATATTGTATATTGGTAAATCGCACATTTTATGCTTGGTGTAGTTGTCTTTGTCTTTGACTACAGGTTATATTTGATGAGAAGAAGCTTGGAAATTCTTAGGAAGTTTCATTGGATGATTCTTGGAGGACGATTTAACCAGTTATCGCATGTTTCTTCTCCATTATTGAGTAAACTAGGGGAGTACTAGTTTCTTCTCCTTGTTTTCTATTTCCTTTATTCGTTTCAACGGGTACTTTTAGAGAACATTGGGGACAATGTTCAACTTAAGTGTAGGGAGGGAAAATAAGCCTTAGAAACTATTCTTTCATTTGCCATTTGCTTTGTCCTTAAAATGATAGGCAATATATCAAAACATAACATAAGAGGTAATTTTTACCCAAATTTAAATTTTTTTATGACACATATTGACGAAAACTGAGTATTAATAGCGTCTCATGGATAGGAATTTATATGATTAGCACAATAACCCTCAGAATTCCACCCCAAAATGTGTGGTTCGCCCATATATCTCTAGGAATTCGGGTACCCATAGTTGGTAACCCAAGATGATTTTATCTTTACCCGGTTCGAGTTAAGGTTGAGCTGCAGGCGTGCATGTCTATTCTGTCGTTACGGCCATGTATGCATATCCTTGTCGCCTTTTCTGGAATGTCTAGTGTTAGTAAAATCATATGAGTGTACCGGTAGCATATTAAATTCTAGAACTTGTTATTATGATGCATTTAAAGACCGCATAGTAAGTATTAGGATTTGCTTGATAAGAGGAATTAGGATTAACCCATGTTTTAAACCTGTAATTATTATGATGGTCACACAGATCATATAACTATCTCACACCCTTGCCATGCACTTATTATTAGTACAAGATACCCCTAGTATAGCCCTCCGAGCCTATCCTTTTTCACGGTTATTGTGATTTCTGGTTAATCTGGACTATTAATGAAGAACATTGTCACCCCTTAAACCAATCGTTATACCTAAATAGCCTTAGCCTACCTTGTATGTACTCCTCTTTAGTACATTATTATGTTTAACCCAAGTTAATTATTGAGTACACGGTTGCTAAGCCCTTATCCTTGCGAATACAGTTTTGGGACGATTGGGATTCATGGTAGTATTTATTTCGCGAAAGAATGGGGAAGAAAAGTTAAGTCAATACCCCAATATGTTTGTCAAATGATCTCCGTGTTATTTTGATCCGCCTTAAATCGGGTTATTAGTTAGATTGTAAATATCGAGCATGTAAAAGCTCCAGTGTAGGGGTACGTATTATAAACCCCATGTGATGTATTATGTTATTCAAAAAAATGAGAAAAGAAAAGAAAGAGATTGATGTAGAGTTGTCTAAAGTTTGTAGATCTTCATCCGAGTCTTGGCCTAGCAACCAACCCAAAGTGTATTCGTGTAAATAATTAGCTAACCCTTCCACTCCAAATTCACCCAAAGCCACCCAAATGTATCCCATCCGTTTCCGTTTCCATTATATGTTATCTTACACCTACACCCCACAACCCTTTATAAAAGACCTCTTAGATAGTAATGAATAATACTTGCACCTAGCGGTGGAGGTTTGATCATTTACCAAGCCTATGATAATTTATATGCTATGACAGTTAATGAGAGTTGATTTTCCATTTCCCCTATATGTTATAATTTATTATACACCCGAGTGAAAGAGAGAATCCCCAAACACTTATGTGAGGTGCTAGTGTATACTTTCCGTGCTATTAATTACAAGGTCTAGAAGGTTGTGTTGTAAAATACTTTTAAAGAGTAAGTAAAATGACCCCTCATATTGTTATTGTCTAGGTAGAAAAGCCCATTTGCTTGAGGACAAGCAAATCCCAAGTGTAGGGCTATTTGATGAGGTGTCATTTTACACACTTTTTTGGGGTCGTTTAACCCCCTAAATCATGCATTTATGCCCAAAATAGGCACTTAATCGTTCCTTTTTAGGTATTTCTTATTTGAAAGGCATTTGGAAGAATTACACATGACTTGGGCTCATTTGGAAAAGAAACGGACAAGACTACGGACCTACACCAACATTGATCAAGAATTTCTCTATAGTGGCTGGAGACGACGTCACATATACAATGTGACGCCGTCACCACGAAGATCAAGACGGCGTCACGAGATTCCACGACGGTGTCGGAGCATATGACCCAGCCCATTATCTAGAATATTCTCTTTCATGACGGTGTCACGATTAAAATGCGACGCCGTCACAGCGTTTTCCTATATATAGAAACCTGAATATAGAGTTTTGAGTGTGTAACTTTAGAATAAAAAGAGGGTACAAACCCTGGTTCGTTTAGCAGGTGTTAGGGATGAATTTAGGGCCTAAAACCCTTTTGTACTTCCTCCAACTCATGTTTTAATCAAGTAAGGTTTATTTAATTATTCAATATGTCTATGTGTTGTTTGTACTACCTATGCTCTTGCTTTATCTTTAATATGCTTGGCTAAACCTTCTATTGTGTTTATTTATGATTTTATGAAACCTAGAATGTAGATATTAGTGGTGTTGCTTCTTGTGATGGTGTTGCTCTTCTTGTGATGGATTCGCATGTATTAGGCTCTAGAAAACCAACCTTTGTCTGTAACTGCTGTTGATATGGTCTAGGGAAAACAATGAATTGTGTAAGAAGGATAACCATCGGGTAACAGTCTTCATACTACCTTGCCCCCTAATATGGTTGATCCACTTTTAATATATTTCACATGCACTTAGTGTACTCCTAGGGGCCATGTAATAGTCTTCATACTACCTTACGTATGCGTTGCTCTAACGGAATACTAAGTAGACGGCGGGTTCGTGTAATTCGTTCATGACTTACGAAATAGTTACGCAGATCATCACAAGGGTGACAAGGCAACAACACTAGGAGAAGCAATCTAGGGAGTAGTACATGATTAAATAAACACAGTCTTTTATCTTATTGTTATCACCAGTAGCGTAGAATATATTTAGTTAATAGCTAAAACCAACCACCTCTCAATTATATGATTTACTTGCTTTCCAAAAAACATAAAAACACAAAAATGATATTCTCTTAACCCTTAGAAATATGTTAGATCGTGATCAAGCCTTCCCAACCTATTCCCCGAGTGAACGATAACAACCCCCCGAGTCTTGCCTATACTACTACTACAATGATTAGGTGCTCTGCCTAGGGAGTTGTAAACTTCTTGTAGAAGTCCTAGGACGACCGTATCACTCCCCACTCAAACTTTACGCTTTTCTAAGTCAACTTCGTCATATGCTTAGCGATCTTCAAAAAACCTTTGATGAATCATCGGTAATAACCAGCAAGACCTAAATATTAATGAATCTCAGTTGGGGTCGTGGGTGATGCCCAATCCTTGATTGACTCAATCTTAGCAGGATCAACATATCACGTGACCGAGAAATTGCACCTTCAGGAGCCAAAACTTACACTTCAAAAACTTGGCGTACAATTCCTCCTTCTTAAGTAATTCTAATATTAACTTAAGGTGTTCTTCATGATCTTCCTTGCTCTTGGAGTGGATCAGAATGTCATCAATGAAAACGATCACGAATTTATCTAGGTATTGCACACCTGATTCATAAGATCCATGAATACCGCTGGTGCGTTGGTCAACCCAAAAGGCATTACTTGGAACTTGTAATGACCATAACGAGTCCTAAACGCCGTCTTTGGAATGTCTTCCTCTCGAACTCTGAGTTGGTGATAACCGGATCTCAAGTCGATCTTAGAGTAGACACTTGACCCTTGCAACTGATCAAACAATTCGTCGATTCTCGGAAGTGGATATCGATTCTTCACAGTAAGTTTTTTTAGTTCACGGTAGTCGATACACATCCGAAAAGATCCATCTTTTTTTTGACAAACAAAACCGGTGCTCCCCAGGGTGATGAATTGGGTCTTATAAATCCTTTGTCAGAAAGTTCTTGCAACTGAGTGGGTAACTCTTGCATTTCAGACGGTGCTAACCTATACGGGGATCGTGCTACGGGTGCAGCGCCAGGGATTAAGATACGATTTGAAGCTACAAACTTGTCGCGCTAGGTGTAATTCTCGGTCACACACGTTCTAAGACAGAAATATTGGGAAAATCGTCTGTACTTACTTACGATCCTCCGGTCCGCTTCTCTTCTACTATACTCTTCTAGTCAGACCTCCCTTCTTCATAAATTAGGCCATAAAAAAAAAAAAAAAAAAAAAAAGAAACCTTGGCATCCTTCTGAATATACTTCAAGTCTTGTGTACCCGCGATGTATAGTTCAATCTCGACTTGTTTATGCCAATACGCCCATCTCCTTGGATCTCTAGAACTTCATTCCCATAGGGGATACGTACGACCTTCTTGTCACAAATAATCACTACATGATATTTTGACAGCCAATCCATACCGATGATGACGTCAAAACTTCCTAGTTCTACGGGCATTAAATCAATATCGAACGGGTGTCCTAATAAACCTAACGTGCAACCTCTAAGTATAATATCTGTTTTTGTAATTCTTCCTTCAACTAGTTCTACGGCATAACTTACGTCTAAAGTGGATGGGACGACATCAAGCAAAGCACTAGAGGTAGTCGACACAAAACTCCTATCGGCACCCGAATCAAATAGCATTCATGCATAACTATTATCGAGAAGAAACATACCCGTGACAACGTTAGAGTCAAGGTTAGCTCATCCCCGTCCTGAAGCATAGTCTCTTCCTCTAGCTTCATTTGGCTTGTTTCCCGACTTATTCCCACTTTTCTGATTTTTCAAATTCGGACAGTCACTCCTATAGTGACCCTGCCTTCCACACTCATAACAGGTAAAAACCTTCTGATTCGGCTCTTAGTAAAAACCTTCTGATCGAGTGTGGGGCTTACCTTAAGTAGTATTGAATGTAACTGTCCCGGCCCTCTACAATTCCCATAGTCATCTGGCCCAAACCACTACAGTTGCCACATTTCACCGTACACTGCCCCTCATGGTGTAATTTGCAATTGTTGCAGTAGGGTAGTGGCCCAGCATATCCCCTCTTTTTACTGTTCCCAATAGTGTATGCTCTGGCCACATTCTGCCCATTACCATTTTGTCTCTTAAAACTGGTTGTTACACACGATTATCTCTCGAGTTGTTATCAAATCTCCTCTTATTCTCTGCATTCCTTGCAGCATAACCCTTCAGCTTTTGGTCCATCAAGTTGTTGGCAATACGGACAGCATCCTAGAATCTTGTAGGTTCTGCAACAATGACATTCCCTTGAATGTTATCGGGGATACCTCCTATGAACTTCTCGAACCTATCCTCCTCCTCGGGGACCATCTTAGTGCACAACAGAACTAGTTCTTGGAACCTTTGGGTATACGCAGTCAGATCTTTATTCCTCACGGTCAGGTTCCACAACTCATTCTCTATTTTCTAAATCTCATTCCTAAGATAATACACTTCTGTCATCAGCTTCATGAGTGTCTTCTTGGTCATGGCATAAGCAGCATTTGTCCCAACTGTTCTCTTAGGAGACTTCCACTAAGTCAATGAACCGTTCTGCAAGGTGCATGAGGCATACTTCACATGATACTTATGTGGACAGTTGCTGATGTGGAATACTGTCTCTATCTTCTCAAACCATCTAGTCAGCCCAATAACTCCTTTAGTTCCTTTAAAGATGAGTGGCTGACATTTCAAGAAATCTTGGTATGTGCACTTACATGCAACAGGCACAACACCTCCAATATTCACATTGGGGTTTCCATCTCCATTTCCTCCGCCTAGTCCATTCCCATTACCATTTTCGTTGCCTTCCCCATTATCATCCTCACGTTCGTCCCCACTCTCTGTTGTGGGTCCATGGACCGTATCACTCCCCACTCAAGTTGCACGCTTTTCTAAGTCAACTTTGTCATATGCTTAGCAATCTTCAAAAAACCTTTAATGAATCATTGGTAATAACCAGCAAGACCTAAAAATTAATGAATCTCAATTGGGGTCGCGGGTGACGCCCAATCCTTGATTGACTCAATCTTAACAGTATCAACGTGAATGCCTTCACTATCAATCACGTGACCGAGAAATTACACCTTCGGGAGCTAAAACTTACACTTCAAAAACTTGGTGTACAATTCCTCCTTCTTAAGTAATTCTAATATTAACTTAAGGTGTTCTTCATGATCTTTCTTGCTCTTGGAGTGGATCAGAATGTCATCAATGAAAACGATCACAAATTTATCTAGGTATTGCACACCTGATTCATAAGATCCATGAATACTGTCGGTGCGTTCGTCAACCAAAAAGGCATTACTTGGAACTCGAAATGACCATAACGAGTCATAAACGCCATCTTTGGAATGTCTTCCTCTCGAACTCTGGCTTGGTGATAACCGGATCTCAAGTCGATCTTAGAGTAGACATTTAACCCTTGCAACTGATCAAATAATTCGTTGATTCTTGGAAGTGGATATCGATTCTTTACGGTAGTCGATACACATCCGAAAATATCCATCTTTTTTTTTGACAAACAAAACCGGAGCTCCCAGGGTGATGAATTGGGTCTTATAAATCCTTTGTCAGAAAGCTCTTGCAACTAAGTGGGTAACTCTTGTATTTTAGACGGTGCTAACCTATACGGGGATCGTGCTACGGGTGCAGCCCCAAGGACTAAGTCGATTTGAAATTCAACTTGTCGCGCTGGTGGAAGTCTGGGCAAATCTTCTAGAAAGACTTTTGGAAAATCGCGTACAGTCGGTATGTCCTCCGGTCGCTTCTCTTTCGACTTATCTTCAGCCTCCTTTCCATAAATTGGGCCAGAAACACTTGGCATCCTTTCTGAATATACTTCTGGGTCTTGGTACACGAGATGATACTCAATCTCGACTTGTTTCTACCAATACACCCATCTCCTTGGATCTCCATAACTTCTTTCCCATAGGGGATACGTACGACCTTCTCATCACAAATAATCACTACGTGATATTTTGACAGCCAATCCATACCGATGATGACATCAAAACTTCCTAGTTCTACAGACATTAAATCAATATCGAACGGGTGTCCTAATAAACCTAATGTGCAACCTCTAAGTATAATATCTGTTTTTGCAATTCTTCCTTCAGCTAGTTCTATGGCATAACTTACGTCTAAAGTGGATGGGATGACATCAAGCAAAGCACTAGAGGTAGTCGACACAAAACTCCTATCGGCACCCGAATCAAATAGAATTCATGCATAACTATTATTGAGAAGAAACATACCCGTGACAATGTTAGAGTCAAGGTTAGCTCATCCACGTCCTAAAGCATAGGCTCTTCCTCTAGCTTCATTTGGTTTGTTTCCCGACTTATTCCCACGGTTCTAATTTTTCAACTTCGGACAGTCACTCCTATAGTGATCCTGCCTTCCACACTCATAACAGGTAAAAACCTTCTGATTCGGCTTTGGGGCTCCTTGAGTAGTTGTAGTAACTGCGGCCCTACAATCCCTTGTCATGTGCCCAACTCTCTTATAGTTGCCACATTTCACCGTACACTTCCCCTCATGGTGTAATTTGTAATTGTTGCAGTAGGGTAGTGGCCCAGCATATCCCCTCATTTTACTGTTCCTAACAGTGTATGCTCTGGCCACATTCTGCCCATTACAATTTTGTCTTTTAAACGGTGGTTGATGCACATGATTATCTCTCGAGTTGTTATCAAATATCCTCTTATTCTCTGCATTCTTTGCAACATATCCCTTCAGCTTTTGGTCCATCAAGTTATTGGCAATACGGACAGCATCCTGGAGTCTTGTAGGTTCTGCAACAATGACATTCCCTTGAATATTATCAGGGAGACCTCCTACGAACTTCTCGACCCTATCCTCCTCCTCGGGGACCATCTTAGTGCACAACAGAACCAGTTCTTAGAACCTTTGGGTATACACAGTCATATCATTATTCCTCACGGGTCAGGTTCCACAACTTATTCTCTATTTTTTGAATCTCATTCCTAAGACAATACACTTCTGTCATCAGCTTCATGAGTGCCTTCTACGTCATGGCATAAGCAGCATTTGTCCTAACTGTTCTCTTATGAGAGTTCCACCAAGTCGATGAACCGTTCTGCAAGGTTCATGAGGCATACTTCACATGATACTTATGTGGACAGTTGTTGATGTGGAATACAGTCTCTATCTTCTCAAACCATCTAGTCAGCCCAACAACTCCTTCAGTTCCTTTAAAGATGAGTGGCTTACATTTCAAGAAATCTTGGTATGTGCACTCACGTGCAACAGGCACAACACCTCCAACATTCACATTGGGATTTCCATCTCCATTTCCTCCACCTAGTCCATTCCCATTACCATTTTTGTTGCCTTCCCCGTTATCATCCTCACGATCGTCCCCACTCTCTGTTGTGGGTCCGTGATTTCGGTTAACCTCCTAAGCTTCCAAAGCTTCCGCCACACGTCGTTCAATCATTTCTTCGATCGCAGCAGGGGTCATTCCGGTACGTGTAGCAGTAGGCATCGTTCTACATTACAAAATATAAAGCACGATGAGATTTTTAGGTGGGATGAGATCACCATAAAAGCTAAATAGAACCAAATAGGTTTATCGCACGGAGATAAAGAATCATAATAAGTTCACGATATGACGAAATAAAAGGTAACACAATACCTAAAAGATATACATAAAATAACAATAGATAAATAGATTTCATAACTGAAATAATAGTTAAGTACATCGCTTATTCCCAAAAGATGGTAATGACATCAAATAACGTCACTTTTATAGCATCATTTATTCCATGTAAATTACCCATTTTGTATGATTATTACAAGAATTGTTACTTAATCGTTTATATTTGAGAATTGCAGTAATTATGGAGTACTTGGTGAAGATTAGCTAAAAAGCAAACATTCTGGAGCTTAAACGAAGAAATATGAAGAAATTAACTCTGACATCCTATACGTCGTATCCATCAAAGAAGATACGACGTATCTGTGTCTGCACTTCACAAGAAACCACAAAGATAGAAAGTCTAATACGCCGTATCCAGGAGACATCCATACGCCGTATTAAGATAAAGAGATAAAATATTCTGGAAGATATCGAACGTGGTCCCTACTCCAAGAAACCCCCGATATGCCGTATCTAACTCTCTTGATACGCCGTATCGACCAAATTCCAAACACTATAAATAGAAAACCTAAAACCAGGTTTTCAGTGTGCTTGATCATATTTTTGATACCTTAACCAAAAAAGTCAATTTTTAGTAGACAAGAAGAGCAGAAGAGGTCAAGCAAAGCTATTAATTCCATAGGAAACACCTTCTGATCTCTTATACTCTAGTAATCGTTTGATTTTTGGTATCATTCGTATAACTCGGTTAGTTTACCTTGGTTGAATTATTACTCTTGTATTGATTATGATGAACAAGGGCTAACACCCTTGGGTATTAGCCATGGTTATGAAGATTTAAATGTTTGGTTTGTTTACATCGAATGCTTAATTTATCGTTGATTGCTTGTTTATGTTTATCAATTTATACTTGTTTGCGTGCTATTGTATGCGACCTATCATTCAACTGGATCTAGTGATACCGACCAAGTTAGCTAGATGCCAGGATAGCTCTCCATATAGTGATTTATATATCTAGATCAATAGGATCACGAATAATGCCCTATCTTTGTCTTTAGATTAGCGAGCTTAGCTGGACGAGCATGTTAACTTGGGATCAACGAGTACGTTCTTAGTTAATTGGTAAAGACTTGGACAGTAGACTACTAGTATATAAATTGCCATTATGCAGTATGTGGGTAAAGTCTCTGTGAGCTAGGGTTTTAATAAGAACACCATTATTAATCTCCTAAGATAGATTATAATCAGCAAATAGGATTCTTTGCGGATGCGTTTAATTGTGATAGAATTCTACGTGTCTAGGTTTTAGGAAGAAGTACCGCCTAAATCTTGGAATGATATGCCGCCTCGAGATAAGCACTCATTGCACTAAATAAACAAACCAACGTTTTAATTGGATTAATCATGGTTAATACACTTTTCTTATATTTATCTAGACCGCTTTTCTATCTTTTGTCTGTCAGCTTGCGTGTGTTATTGTGTCTTATATTGATCTAAGTTACCACAAAACCCGTGCCAGTCTCTCAGACTGAAAAACCCCCTTATCCGTTAGAATTAAGATTAACATAGGTTTATCATAGGTTTAACATAGAATAGAATTAACATAGTTTAAATTAACTTAGTTTACATAACCAAAATATTGATAAAATAAAGGATTAGTTCTCGCTCTTAGTGACCGACACCCTTCTTACCACGAAACTCCATCTGATCGGGTACACTACCTGTTAAAATGTTGTTTTAGGCAAAGTTGGAAAAATATAAATTTAAAACTTGAAAATATAAATAACACCTATACGACAACACAATCAAGTTTTTGGCACCATTGCCGGAGAGTGAAATTTTAATCTTGATTTTTTTATTTAATATTTTGGTTTTTAACATTAGATTAGCTTAACCCATAGGATTAGTGTAATTTAGATTATTGTAAAATTCTGTATATATATATATTTTTTTAATTATTTGCTTGTTTTATTTGTGTGTTTTAATTGTTTTCAATACGCTGTTCTAGTTGATAATTCGATACGGCGTATTCACCTCAATTGGATACGGCGTATCTAACTTTCTTATCCAATACAACGTATCCATTCAATAAACTGATAAGGCTTATTCAAATCAATTGAATAGGGCGTATCGTTCGTCTGATACAGCAGCAGAAGCATATTCCTCATATTTGATTTTTGTGTTTGATTTCCTGTGTTTTCTTTTTCCCAAGCCTATCCTACTAATTGTTTATCCTCTGTTTCCGGAAGTGCATGACAAGGAGTTCAACTAAGGAACTATTTACTCCTTTCAAAGATTCGGAACGAGAATTTTGCTCATCTAGGAAGCTTTTCAAAACACTAAGTCTTGACAAATCAAGATCGCCTGAATTCGATCTATTTTATGATCTAGAAGAAAATTCCGAGGAAGAAGTTAAAGAAACAATGGCAGAAACCATGAAAGAATACATGAGCAAAACCCGAGCAGACTATGGATCGGCATTGCTAGGCCTAAAATCGATGACAAAGATCACTTTAAACTAAAAGACCAATTTCTTAAAGAACTACATAACAACACCTTCAGCGGTTCGGATCATGAAGATGCGAACGAACATATTGAAAAAGTTCTTAAGATCGTGATTTATTCCATATTCCTAATGTAACTCAAGATCAAGTAATGCTTCGATACTTCCCTATGTGCCTAACTGGAGCCGCGAGCCGTTGGCTAAGAAACAAACCATCTAGTTCAATTACAACTTGTGAAGAACTAAAGGCAAAATTTCTAAGCAAGTATTGTCCACCTGCTCGAACTATGAAAAAAATGGAGGAGATCAATAACTTTCAGCAAGAACCCGATGAAACCCTTTACCAAGCATGGGAGATATTTAAAGAACTCTTGATGAAGTGTCCTCAACATTATTTAACGGAGATGCAGGAGGTTATCTTGTTTTATAATGGATTGGAAGTTCCGACTAGACAAATTCTTGATTCAAAAGGTGACATACCAACTAAGACCGCTATCGATGCAAAAGTATCCATCCAAGAGATGGCCAAATATTCTCAAAAATGGCATAATGGAACATCTAAGACAAGAAGTACTGAAACTTCTGATGGATTGGCTGCCATACGAGCACAACTTAATAATCTTGGAAGCGAAATCAAGAAAGTTAATGAAAAGGTATATGTTGCTCAAGTGGGATGTGATCAATGTAAGGGATCCCACTACACCAAAGACTGTCCACTTAAAGAAGAAGGTAAAACCCTTGAAGAAGCTTATTATACTCAATTTGGTGCACCCTTCCAACAAGGAGGGCAATATAGAGCAGCAAATCCGGGATTCTATCAAAGAAATAATGCAAAACCTTTGTATCAAGAACGAAGACAATCAATGGAAGAATCACTGAGCAAGTTTATGAATGAATCTACAAAAAGACATGAAGAAAACTACAACTTGATTAAAGAAATTCGAGCTTCTACGGACGCTGCCATCAGGAACCAAGGGGCTTCGATTAAAACTTTGGAGATTCAAATCGGGCAAATGAGAAAGGTACTACAGGAAAGAGGATTTAGAAGCCTACCTAGCTCTACTGAAACAAACCTGAGGGATCATGTCAAGTCAATCTCGACTATTGTAGAAGCTAATACTACCCCGATATGCCGTATAAGATCACCCCAATACGCCGTATAAAAAAAACCAGAACAGTAAGCTGATTTTCGAGTCAAGAAAAATGACTATTCTATTTCCAAGTCATTTGAATGATTACTACTGTGATGAGAAGAAGGGATCGTATGGACCGCAATTCTTGGAAGCTTACTCATATGGAGCTTCACATATCGACAATTCCATACCCCGAAGGGAGAAAGACCTAGGAAGTTTCACTTTACCTTGCTATATTAATAATGTTTGCTTTGAAAATGCCCTTGCTGACTTAGGAGCTAGCATAAGTGTCATGCCTCTCTTGACCTACCTTAACTTAAGATTTAGGCGAATTAGCTCACACTAAGTTAACAGTTGAATTAGCAGACAAAACAGTGAAACATCCAAAAGGAATTGCTAAAAATATACTAGTAGGAGTAGGAAAGTTTATTTTCCCAGTAGACTTTATTATTCTTGATATGCTCGAGGATGTCAAAGTACCCTTGATCCTTAAAAGCCCATTTTTGTGTATCGCCTACGCTAAGATTGATGTGTTCAAAAGAAAGCTTACTTTAAGGGTAGGGGATGAGAAAATAATTTTTAAAAGTGTTAAACATGCTAGTAGTTTGATTAAGAGGGTCTACATGTTAAGTTTGAGAGAACATATGGAACTTGATTTAGAAGCTAGGCTAATGGGAGAGACTTTGGTGTTAAATAGAACATTAGACCCTTTATATGGAGATTACATCGAATTGAACGATCTTAATGTACCATTAGAACTTAGGAGAGATCAAGTTGATGATTTGATACCCGCCATTGAGGAATGTGAGGTAGTTGATAAACACATAAATTAAGGAATTTAAAGTTAGGAATGATAATAAAATGGTTAGCAAAATTTTTGGATACCCTAATGATTATGATGAAGATGAGAAGATCTATATTGATTATGCCTATAACTTGAAATTTTCGTGTATGATAGGGTTTAAGTTTATACACGCTAATTTCTTTCCCAATTTACCTATCAATGTCATGTCTAAAAGTTTTATAACTCGATAATGAAAGACAAAATTGAATTCAGAGGGAGGAATGAGTTAAGAAACTTAACTAATGTGCCATTTTTTATTGGAAACTTTTATGTTATTACTGATTTTATAGTTGTGGAAGATATGGATCCTTATCTCGATGAAGGAATGGGAGAAGTGGTAGTTGGAGAACCTTTTTGCGAAGTTTCATATGTGGAAACTAAAAGGTTCAAGGGAATTATTACCATCCGCGATAAGGATGAAAGTGTAACTTACCAAATGGTGCAGTTAATTCCAAGGTTCAAACACCATACTAATGAACAATGCAACAAGATCCCGCCATTACTGAAGGTAAGTGAACATGACAAGCTGAATGGAATCTCGCATCCGTACCAAAAGCTTAAAAGTTTCTACAAAGGGGTCTTGAACTTAGGACCTGAATATATCCGATATGCGAAAACAGAAGAATGGCTCACATGCGAGCATATTATCGTGCATGATATGGAGTAAAGGGAGTTGAAAAAAATCTAACTTAAAGACTTAACTAAAAAGAAAAGTGCTTCCCGAGAGACAACCCGGGCAGTTTTTATTTATTTCTATCGACTTTGTCTTCCCAGACATCAATACGGCGTATCCGTTATATACCTTACGGCGTATTGAATGTCTGGACGTTATCAGTCCTTTATTTTTTCATATTTAAAACTTTATTGTTAGTTCTTTCAATACGGCGTATTTATTATATGATACGGCGTATTTGGCAGACTGGCCCATATAGATACTTTTTACAGGTCTTTCTATACGGCGTATCCAAGTTTTTGGATACGGCGTATTGACTGCCTGTACAGTTTGTTTTTATTAACCATAGGATACCCGAGATAGGATATTGCATGGTTTTCCTATGTTTTGCACAGGACCTCAAAGGAAATAAATCGACAAATGTTGGTGAAGTATCGATAATCTGGAATTCTTGCTCATAAAATCAACAATGGAGAATCAACCGAGCAAAACATCAGGGGAGTTTTCTCGTTCTAATTCTTTTTAATTTCCTATTTTTAATGGTTTACCTATACAACGAGGACGTTGTATAACTTAAGTAGGGGGATGGGAATTAGAACGATTACTTGCCCTAATTTTTTCACATTAAAATGCTTAAATTATGCTCAAATTTAAAAAAAATTCAAGCATACTTTTGTGAAATTACTAGTTACATAACCTGCACACATAACCCTTATTAGATATTGTGAGGATTCAGCCTTATCCGTTTCCAAATGTTTACCTAAATTCCACAAAAATATGAGTGTGCCAGTGATGTTGTAGACTTTAAAACTTGGTTTGGTATATCTATTCGGGACCACAATAATGAGTATTATGGATATAATCGGAGTAACTTGTTAAATTGGTAAATTTCTAGGATTACACCCAAAAAGTCTATATATGTTATTTTATTAACTAACTACACTGGTTAGTTAACCCCCGTATAAACCCTTTGTTTTCTCACATTTTAAGAGTAAGATACCCTTAGAAAAACCAGTAGAGCCAATCCTTTAGGATAAACACTAACTATTTGTTTTGTTACACCTTTACACCTTAGCCTACCCTGTTAGATTAAGTTCATTTATCAGTTGCTAGTTGCTTAAAGTGTAAAGTATGTATTTCCTATGTCTTGTGTCATTTTTTTTATCTTTGGTATGGTTGGGAAGAAATTTGCATTTTGCAAATGGGAATGTAAAAAGTTGTCAAAACTCATGTATTTTTACTACCATCACAATTATTGGTACGTTCGAAGAATGAAGAATTATCGAAGAAATTATCCAGAGTTATTATGATCGTGAAGATGGTGAAATTACACCGAGATTCGTAGTATTGTATTGTTAAAAAATTGAAAAAATTAGAAAATTGCAACAAAAAAGAGGAGGAAAATCTAAAGATTTTCGGTTCGTTAAAGCTTAAACCTATGATATTATTTGAAGGATCAATTATTCGTTGATATGTGGTTATAAATCAACGATGTAAAGTTTTGTATAAAGTGGTAGATATCGCTACTTGTTTTGTAAAAGTATGGGATGAATGGGAAGTTAACCGTTACTGGAACGCCAACTTAGGTTGTTGTTTTTGATCTATGGTCAAGATGTTTGTGTATATAGTTGTGTCTTTATCATGGTAACGGTCGGGAAAAGTATCTAGAAACTTGTGCCTTATTTGTTTGGACTTAGTCTATTTGTTTCGTAAATTTTTATTTAACAACCATTATTTCCCTTTCCTAATCACTTACCCTTAGGTTTTATTCAAATGAGGATGTGAGCAATCACATGTGACTATTTCGTCGTTACGGCCATGTATGTGTGGTTTTGTCCGCCTTGTTGGTTTATTACTTTTTGGTGAAAAGATTAGAAGATCCATACCCTATATCACTACTAGTCCTACTCTTTAGCTTATTCGAGTTAAGGTTTGAATACAGTCATGTGTGTCTATCCAATCATTATGGGTGTGTATGTATGGTCTTTGTCACTTTTTCTAGAATATTGGTATCGGTAGAGTCTAGAAAGAGTGATCAAAACCCTTTTAGCCTTATAAAATATACCCAATTTACCTTTATAAACTTATTACTCATTAGCTTTAGTGGTGGAGATGTGTATCCTTACCAAGCCTATGATAGAATACTCGTCACGACCGAGCAATTGAGCGAATTAGTTACATGTTACCACATAGATTAGTTGAGTGATTTGAGTGTTTTCATCTTCTTATTTCGTGAGGTATTTGGTTGTGTACTTGTAATTAATCAAATAAATGCTTAACGGAAAAAAATCCTTAAGGATACATTTTTATAAATTTCTAAAGGCTACTTGAGGATAAGTAGGATTCAAGTGGGAGGGATATTTGATGACATCAAATAACGTCACTTTTATAGCATCATTTATCCCATGTAAATTACCCATTTTGTATGATTATTGCAAGAATTGTTACTTAATTGTTTATGTTTGATAATTGCAGTAATTATGGAGTACTTGGTGAAGAATAGCTAAAAGGCACGTATTATGGAGCTTAAACGAAGAAATATGAAGAAACCGACTCTGATATCCTATACGCCGTATCCATCAAGGAAAATACGACGTATCTGTGCCCGCACTTCACAAGAAACCACGATGATACAAAGTCCAATACGCCGTATCCAGGAGACATCCATACGTCGTATTCAAGATAAAGAAATAAAATATTCTGAAAGATATCGAACGTGGTCCCTACTCTAAAAAACCTCGATACACCGTATCCAACTATCTCGATACGCCGTATTGACCAAATTCTAGACACTATAAATAGAAAACCTAAAAACGGGTTTTCAGTGTGCTTGATCATATTTTCGATACCTTAACCACAAAAGACAATTTTCAAAAGAGCAGAAGAGGTCAAGCAAAGCTATTAATTCCATAGGAAACACCTAGTAATCTCCTATACTCTAGTAATCATTCAATTTTTGGTCTAATTCGTTTAACTCAGTTAGTTTATCTTGGTTTAATTATTACTCTTGTATTGACTATGATGATTAAGGGCTAATACCCTTGGGTATTAGCCATGGTTATGAAGATTTAAATGTTTGGTTTGTTTATATTAGATGCTTAATTTATCGTTGATTGTTTGTTTATGTTTATCAATTTATACTTGTTTATATGCTTTTGTATGCGACTTATCATTCAACTGGATCTAGTGATACTGACCAAGTTATCTAGATGCCGGGATGGCTCTCCATATAGTGATTTATATATCTAGTTCAATAGGATCACAAATAATGCCCTATCTTTGCCTTTAGATTAGTGAGCTTAGCTAGACCAGCAGGTGAACCTGGGATCAACGAGTATGTTCTTAGTCAATTGGTAAAGACTTGGACAGTAGACTACTAGTATATAAATTGCCATTAAACATTAAGTGGGTAAAGTCATTATGAGCTAGGGTTTTAATAAGAACACCATTATTAATCTCCTAAGATAGATTATAATCAGCAAATAGGATGCTTTATGCGGATGCGTTTAATTATGACAGAATTCTACGTGTCTAGATTTTAGGAATAAGTACCGCCTAAATCTTGGAA
Organism: Tanacetum coccineum; assembly: GCA_026074375.1. NCBI lineage: Eukaryota > Viridiplantae > Streptophyta > Magnoliopsida > Asterales > Asteraceae > Tanacetum > Tanacetum coccineum. The sequence continues at coordinate 76,744 of BQNB010004778.1, read as the reverse complement.
TGATATGCCACCTCGAGATAAGCACTCACTAAATAAACAAATCAACATTTTAATTGGATTAATCATGGTTAATACAGTTTTCTTATATTTGGCTAAACCGCTCTTCTATCTTTTGTCTATCTGCTTGCGTGTGTTATTGTGTCTTAAATTGAACTAAGTTACCACAAAACTCGTGCCAGTCTCTCAGAATGAAAACTCCCCTTATCCATTAGAATTAGGATTAACATAGGTTTAACATATAATAGAATTAACATAGTTTAAATTAACTTAGTTTAGATGACCAAAATATTAATAAAATAAAATATTAGTTCTCGCTCTTAGTGATCGACACCCTACTTACCAAGAAACTCCATCTGATCGGGTATACTGCCCGTTAAAATGTTGTTTTAGGTAAAGTTGGCAAAATATAAATTTTAAACTTAAAAATATAGATAACACCTACACGACAACACAATCAGTACGGATTCCTAACGATACTACTAGCCACTAGTCGCTATGCTATCAATCGATACATAAGTCCTAATAGAACATGTCTAAGGGCGATAACCCAAATGTCTCATAGCGAAAGTCTCGAGTCTTTTGAACTCAGCCTGGTCATAATAGCGTGACACGCGGATCTGTCTCAACTCCTCCTAAGTGTATGACATATGACATCGCAAACTGTCAACTCGCTCTCTCTCGACACACAACATCTCTCATAGTCTCATGTTGTCTCTCTCCAACACCTCAATCCTATCTAACATAACAGCTCTCTGCTCAATAGAAGCTAACATCCTACGCCCTTGCTCTCTCTGAGCACTCAACCTCCGAAACCTTATCGACTCCAATGTTAATGGTACCTCTATTCCTAGTCTCGGCCTCATCCTCTCCATCACTCCCAATACCAAACTCAACTCCAACATCTGCCTCTCTAGCTGCGGCAGCCTCCATAGCCACAATATCAACATTGATGTCTACCTGGACATCGGAATCTATGTCGGGCTTTGTGTATGCCTCATAACTCTCCTCTGTACTCTCATCATAATCAGATGCGGTAACGGCACCACTAATCCTCTTACGAGGTGGTAGCAGGTCGACACGTACAGGAGACAGGGCTTCAGGTATGGATGTAGCTAACGGTACTAAAACAACAGGAGATCTACATATCTTGCGAGATGGCCCCACAAGAATAGTAGTTGGTGCATCAACAAAAGAATATGGTAGAGAATGACCTGATAAGGAATCTGAAGAATTATCTGATGATGAATTTGATAAAGAATCCGATGAAGAGTCATCTGATGAGAAATGGTTTGATAAAGAATGATCTGGTAGATACCTCGATGTAAGACGACCTGATGGTAACGATCGAACTCACTTCCTCGCTGTCAACATCTTACGCACCCCGTTAGGCTGGGTACGATAAGGTTGACTAAAAGGAATCGGCTGGCATGTAAAATGAGAATCGCTGGTCGGCGAGGTAATCTGGGTGGTGCCGGTAAAATCTGACGTGGAGTGGGTGATGACGGTGGTGATGAGCATGCTGCTACTCTGCTCATCCACTAAGCAACAATAACCTCATACGGGTCTTGTGATGGTGGTCTCTCAAAAGTGTCACTGTCAGACGAGTTAGTGTATATAAATGGGGAAGTATGTAGTAAGGTGGAAAGAATAGGTGGAATAGTGAGTGTCTCTGTAGGGATCAATGGAGTGTCGACATGAATAATAGGTGGATCAACAATAGGTACAGTAGCCGGAATGGCAGTAGGGATCATGCAAAATAAGATAACTCGAGTAGTAGACGTCCCCACGCTCTCCTCTGAAGAGTCCGAAGACATTGAAATGAAAAAAATGGCAATAACTTGCACAAGCAAAAGTTTATATAAATCTCTTTATATCAACCATAATGCAGGGGAAATAAACGAATACGATGCAAAGTAAAATACATTACGCAAATTATATAAGGCGATATGAAATTATCACTTACGTAAAATAATATTATAATTATCATATACGTAATACAAGGATGGGAATACGTAAGGGCACAAATAATTCACGTAAGGATCACTTATTGGTTATGAGCAGACCTAGTTATTCTACCTGGTTCTCTATAACGTTGGCTCTAGATACCAATCTTTCACACCCCTAAACAGGGTCCCGTCGGAATAGATAACGGGGGGCGTGACAGTGTCATGGATATCATGATCACAAGGTACAAAGAACGACCTCTAAATGGTACGTTTGGAAAATCATACTTGTTGCATTAATAAAATAAATAGTCTTACAATCATACCAAAATAAGTTTCAAAAAGTTGTTGAAGCGTAAATAAAGTTTTATAAAAATTTAACAAGCATGATAAATCAGAAGTCTTGAAAATGGCTGTCACATAGACGGAAGACCTCAACTAACACCTTGAACAGATATGAAAGCTAAGCACCTAAAAATATTGCTTAAAATGTCAACAAAAGTTGGTGAATTCATAGGTTTAGTTTAAATGTAATAAGGTGGACCATAAGATTTGATAAGTATGTGACAATTATAACGGATACAATTTCACATGAAAAGCATTTACGTTGCACTAAGCTCATGAAACCGAGGCTCAATAAGTATGTAGCATATAATCATGCCAAGTAAAGTAAAGCTTGCCCAACAGGTATCTGACCAAAGATAACCTAACAAAATTCTGACATGGTATACGTCTATTAGTTCGGTACCTCCGAAACTAGTAAGCGCTACTTACCCGGACGGGGATAATTAGTCTCAATAGATCTATTTATAAGACTCGCGCTCACTTAACTAGTACGGTCGATCAATAAATTAACGATTCATGATAATATGGGCAGTAGTGGTCTAAACGCAAAACTTAGGCAACACGTAAACAGGTAAAATTTCACGTAAAGTACTTATGTCCAGTTTTGAAAAGCAAACAATGTTCTCACCCTAAAGTTATAAAAACGTACGTAAAATAGTAGAAAAGTAGGGCTATGACCTCACAGTAAATGGTGAAGTAAAGCAGCTGAAACGAATGATCACGCGGTGTTGCACAACTGTGCTAGGCCTCGACCTAATAATAAACGGTTTGGTTCAGAATTGTTACGAAGTGAAACTATGTAGAGGTTTTGACTCGATAAGATGTATTACAATAATTAGCATAATGCATATAGTATAATAGAAATAACAATCGTAAATAAGTTTCGGCAGTTTACCCGGTAACCCAAAATAATAAACTAAGGCATCTTTGGTATAAATGTTTTCACGTTTTTAATTTACGTAACAAGTAATAGAAATTTTATATTTATAAAATTTTATAAAAATTATATTTTTCGTCTTTTAATCAAGTATTAAAATAATAATAATAATAATTTTGTCTTTTTATCGATATTAAAGAAAATACTTGAAAATTTATATGTATATGTGTATTTTAGTTTAGAGTAAACTGCAAAAATCATCCCTGTGGTTTGTAGTTTGTGGCACTAATCATCCCTAGCCTATACTATTGGCACTAATCATCCCTGAGTGGTGAAACGTTCGGCAAAAATCATCCCTAAATGGATGATTTTTGCAAAACTTTTTGTTAAACTTTTTGCAAAAATCATCCCCAATAAGGATGATTTTTGCCGAACATTTGGCATTAGTTTATTTATCAAATCTAAGTATATATATTATTTATTATTTATCAATAATATGTTTTTGTTCTTTTGTCGAGTTTTACGAAACTTAGTTTTTACAAAATATTTCTAAGTATAAAGTTTTTACGAAAATTCGGCATAACCCGTTTGTATATATCCGTTTTCCAAAATCATAGACTTTTATCCAAAACACTTTTCAAATATATTTCACACTTCATGAAAATGCCAAATCTCTACGTTATATCCAAAATTAGTTTCCATGGTCTATTTACCACTTTAAGTCCATATGATCAAACACTTAGAATAAATATAAGTTTTGTACATATTTAAGTTATGATATTAATAAGTCTAACTTATACGTTTGAAATAAGTAATAAGCCCTTATCAAAATAAGCCGAAAGTCCAATGGACCCGCCCAATAAGCCTAAATGAATGATTTGAAATGCAATAAGACCCAAACTAGTCCGACAAGTAAACAAAAAAGAAAATAAGCATTAAGCTTATCAAATAAGCTATAAATAAGCCATGACAAGTCAACCAAATAGCCAATCCGTGAGCTTTAAGCTACGGTTTGGGCTTGGTTGTTGGGCCGAGACCCACGAAAGAAAATAAGCACATATGGGCTTATTTATTAAGCCTAATAAGCTTAATCATTTATTAGTACTCAAATAAGCTATGAAAATAAGTTGAAAAAATAAGACAATACTCAAATAAGCTTAAAGTTCAAACCTTTATGGTTTCTTTTTGTGTTCGACGCATAAATAAGCACAAATAAGCTCACGCGAGCTTATTTATAATCTAAAAATAAGCAATAAGTTTTAGAAAAATATTTATTTATGAAAGCACCACAACGACAACACAACTAATCTTTCTCTTTATTTATTTTTGTATATTTCGGACCAAACATAAACCCTTTTGGGGTTTATGTAAATTTTAAAGCTTTGATTTTTATAAAACGATTTGTACAACTAGTTTCTAAACATAACAAGGATCAAGGAAGTACAAGAATAATTTGGAAAATATGAACTTACAAAGATGATGGATTAGAAGATGATCAAAGACTAAAGAACACCCCAAATGATGTTCTAAATACCCAAATAACTATAAGAATCAACCCCGAATAATCTTTATCTTCAAGTGATCTTGATCAAAAATAAATGGTGGTGTTTGTGTTTGGTCAGGAACGAGCAAGAGATGGAGAGATTTTTGTGATGATGTGTGTTTTTCTTGAGAGAGAAATAATGAAGGATGAATGATAGGTTAAATGCACCTAGACAAGGTTTTATGCACACATAAAATGGATCCTAGGTGATTAAAATATCTAGGGAACGCATTAGCAAAAGTTTAGGGGGAATGTTGGGGTTGTGGGTGGTGATGTCGACAAGGAGACAAAAAGGAGGGGAGGGTGTGTTTTTGAACTTTTGATCATGCATAAATAAATCCTATGAACCTTGGATATTTGTTTCCCACTCTTGATATTTTTAAACGTTATTTACGTTACGCAAAAACTAAAAAACGCGCGATAACTTAAAATAAATTCTAAAATTTTAAACGACTATCTGAAACGTAAAAACGTGACATCTGTCGAAAGACTACTTAAATTAGCAACCTGAAAAGCTTCCGGTAATGATCCTTAGATATACATGGGTGAACTCCCCGATTTAACGCACAATTTCACGCAATTAATAAAAGTCAGCTGATTCACAAAAAAGTCAACGACGATAAATTAGAAATTTTTACGGGGTGTGACAATTATGTTTCTGCTTTGGCTTGTCTTCGTGATACGATTCCAAGCTTTGATTTTAGTGGTTTCACTAATAAGGACACCGTCCCCTCTAAACCCCAATAAACACTAGCGAATGTCCTTTTTTGTGAAATGGTCAATGATATGCAAGTCCACTTTGACATGACCAAGAGACAGGAAGCTGTTTTTGAGTGTCTGCGCGCATCACATGCTCAGGATTTTCTATTAGCTATCCCCATAGACGGGCTTGGTCAACATATTTTACCGGTGGAATATCGCACTATTCTTAAGTATCGTCTCATGATTCCATTATTTCCGGTTGATGCGATATGCCCTGTTTGTCGCAAGGCATGTTTAGATTCATTTAGGGAACATGTGGTTCATCGTAAAGAGCTCCCTGGATTCAAGTACCGACACAATATGGTTAGGGACGTCCTTTTTTGATATATGTAGGCGTACCAATATCTCCGCCAAGAAAGAAACACCTGTGAACTTTTTAACTGACCTATTGGATGGAAGATCCACACTCAGACTGGCTGACGTTTTGTTTTTTGGATGGGTTAGAGGGAAACATGTGTGCGTGGATTTGACCGGGGTTTCTCCTCTCGTAGGGTTAAGTAGTCGGGGTTTTACAGCGTGTCTTGCTGCTTTGAAAGCTGCCTTGTGCAAAGTGACAAAACATGAAAAAGCATGCAATGAAAATCAACACGTTTATTCCTTTTGCGTTTGATACCTTTGGTTTTCTTGCACCTAAAGTGGTGGAGCTACCCAGCTGAGTTCAACGGGGTATGCACAACAATGTTATGACACCTAGATCCATAGATGTGGTTTTTAAACGTATTGGCTTTGCAATCCAAAAAGGGCTAGCGGCGTAGTTTATTGCCCACTTGGCTTCCACCATATGTAAATCCTTTTTCACGTACTATATATTAATATAATTTTAACAATAAAGTGTTATGATACATTTTTACATATCTTTACGTATTAAGCAATCAAAAGTTATGTTGTTACATAGTTTTTGTTTTATGCTTTATACTGATACAAGAAACGCATGTCGTTCATTAAATAATCGTTTCTATCATGAAACTATCTAGTCGAGCGAGTATGAAGATATAATAATAGAATACTATAAAGATTTTACGAAACAAATGAAAGTGCTTAGCAAGTTGCTTAAGTCCAGTAGTCTGAGTCAAAATGCGTAAGTTATCAATCCACTTAAATCTGGTTGTTTTGATTTAAAAACACTTTTGTTATATCTAATTTGTATAAGTGATGGGGTATTGAGACCCGTGCGATGCACTGACTTGTTTTTTGAAAAAAAAATTGTTGCTTATGTCACGTATTGCAAAAATTTTGAGTTAAAGGAAGGTTAAACACACACGGCTTTTTCAAAATTGATGTACCTATTTTGAGGTTTGTTATTCATATGATATGATTGGCATTTGATCAAATGGGAGTTACTTTTCTTTATTAAGTTAGGTCATATGTTGAACACGAGGGTGAATTGTATCCTTTAAGTCCGTATAAAGTGAGAATACAGTTTTGCTTATTCTTTAAAGGTCTATTCTATTTAGTCATCAAAAAAAATTTCTATACGATGTGTTTTCAAGAAATATTTATTTATTTAAAAAAGGTACCAAAGTCAACAAACCTCCCACTTAATTTGGATAGCACAGAACTTGTGTTAATCATATAGGACCCAAATTTTATTAAGCAAAAATGAATGCAAAAAGAGACAATATCATGCTGCTCGCATGTGTTTGAAATTATTCATTTGCGCATTTCACTAAAAAAATTAGGTATATTGATTGTTACATGTATTCATTTTTTATCAATATATATTATTTATAAATTTGATATGTATTAATTTAATTTAAGAAATATTAATGTTACTTTTGTAGTAAGGTTATAGTTTCTAAGTACAAATAAATTAATATATAAATAATATATAGTCAAATAATTAAAAGTTAATAGAACTATATATCATCTTCAAATAAAAAAAAGCATAAGAACAAATTATCACTCGGATAATAAATGCAAGGTTATTAAAAAACAACCTAAGAAAATATATTAAAAAAAACAAATTTATCATTCAAAATTTCGTACTCTCATGACATCGATGGATGGCTTCTTTGTCTCATCTTTTTATATAAGCATGCTTCGGTAACAATATGAAATGAAGTTGAAAGGGTTTTATTAAAGCTTCGGTAACGTTATAAATGCTTAAGGTAATTTAGTTTGTTACATTGCTTTTTTTTTAAACGGTTATTTGTTACATTGCTTAAGGTAATTTAGTTTGTGTGGATGCTTGTTGAGTTGTTCATATCATGTATCATCCATGCCTCTTAACAATGTTCCTCGCATAGTGGAATGATGTTAGACTTAGCGTAGTTCGACCATATATGGTTTGGTCAGTCGCCACAAGATCGACCGGTTCCCCCCACCATTACTTATGATGCTGACCGACCAAACCCACCCCAACCTTTTGATTTATTTGGTCCGGTCACAGACCGAACAAATTGAAAAGTTGTGTGTGTGTGGGTTTTCTTTTAATTAATTTTTGTGTGGTCTTCTTACTACAAGCGTTTTGTCTGCGTTTGATCTAAGAGAAAGAAAGCTGAGTTGGAGCTAAAGTGGCGGAGTTTATTCGGTCACCGGTGAGGTGGGATTACTATTAGTCTTACTACTCCAAATTTGCAAAAGTTTTGCGGAGTTACTGAACGTCATGATCTAAGACCAAAAGTTTTGCAATAATAGATTATATTTAGATTTACATTGTTCAAGCCAATAGTAGCTTTACAGATCATAATGCTTGAGAATTTCATATGATAGTTGGGGACGACCTTATACCACATTTATTTCTTTGAAGGTATCAACACGAATTTTAATCTTTAATTTATAAACTAAAAATCAGCATACTTGAAAACAATGTGTAGGTCTTGATCTTTTATCTGCAACTTAGCTCGAATATAGTCTCCAAACTATGCATGTCACTCGAGAATGATCTTGACATGTAGAAGCTTTTTCAAAAATCAATCATTCTAGTTTGTAAAACATCTCCCCTTAAACTAACAATCACTTTAAACTATAAGAAAGATGTAATGCAAGCTTATTGAAGTTTACCAAACAATGTTGAGGAGAATATTTCAACTTTATTTTGATCGGTCATAATTATCTTTTTTGTTTAGGATTCTCTACTCATTCCCTTGATCAACCAACTTCTTATAAACTGTTGAGACTTAAAAGACTTCAAGGATTCTTAGAGTTACTACTGCTTAGGTACATAATGGAAATTATGATAAGTATTTAGTACTGGTAGTATAAAGTTACCACTGCTAGTTACTACTGTTAATATAATTTAGTACTGTTAGTATAAAGTTACTGTTGTTAGTTGAAGTTAAGACTGCTTAGAGTTGAAGACTGAAATAAAAGCTAAGTAGTTAGTGCTGCTAGTAGTAATGTTAAGACTGCTAGTACATGTTACTACTGTGAGTATATATTAGTACTGCTAGTACTAATGTTACTACTGCTTATGTTTATTAGTACTGCTGGTATAAAAGTTTATGCTGCTGGATTACAATTGCTAGAAGACTTACTACTATCAAGAGGATAAAGACGGTTTAAAGAGATAAAGATTGTTTGGAGAACAAGAATACTTGTGAAGATAAGTATTGAGATATTTTTGTACAAGATATACATAATGTATTTGTTTAAGAGATTACATTTATGTTTAGAAAAGATAATGATATCTTAGGAATGTGTTGTAAGCCGACTAGGAATCCGTAGTTTATAAAAGGAGGTCTTAGGGCATTAGTTGAGATATAAGTTTTGCGTATAAGTTTTCATAGTTGTCAAGTCGATTTAGAAAAGCTTCAAGGTTGTAAACCCTAGTACTAGTGAAGAGTACTCGTATTATTCATCTAATAATATTGGAGTGTTTGGTTATATCTTTATTTATACACAATTACTGTTTTATTCATAATACTTCTAGGTATTAAGGTGTAGATTCCGCATACACTTTAGTATACATACAAAGTTTCTACAATAAGTTATTTTAGAGTTATCCAAGGTAATTTAACCTTAGACAACCTAAGGAATCGATCAAGGATTGGGATCAACAAGTGGTATCAGAGCTTTGCTTTGAGAAACTTTAATCTAGAAGACATGGAGTTTAAATCTACAAATAGTAATACTATTGCTAAGCTACCCATACTCAAACTAGGTGAGTATGAGATGTGGGTGATAAGAATTAAGCAGTACTTTCAGATACAAGACTATGCTCTATGGGAGGTCATAAAGAATGGTAACTCATGGGTGTCTGTACCACAAATAGCACAAGAGAATGGTACTTTAGTTACAAAGATGTCTGTGCCTGTAACTGCTGAAGAAAAGACCAATAAGAAGAACGATGTGAATGCCAGAAGCTTGCTACTCATGGCTCTTCCCAATGAACATCAACTCACATTCAGTCAGTACCCTGATTCTAAAACAATGTTTGCTGCCATTGAAACACGATTTGGAGGTAATGAGGCTACTAAGAAAACACAAAAGACACTTCTGAAGCAATAATATGAAAATTTTAATGCATCAAGTGTAGAGTCTCTTGACTCTATCTTTAACAGGCTTCAGAAAATTATCAGTGGGCTTGCAATTTTGGGTGTGGTCATCGCTCAAGAAGACTTAAATTCAAATTTTTTGATCAGCTTGCCTCCTGAGTGGAACACTCATGTTGTTGTCTAGATGAATAAGCCTAAAATTGAAACAATGAGCATTGATGATTTGTACAACAACTTTAAAATTGTTGAACAAAAGGTAAAGAAATCTATTGGTGCAAGTAGTGGTGCTCAAAACTTGGCCTTTATGACTGCTCTAAGCGCTAGCAGTACTAATGATGCTAACACTGCTAGTCCTCAAGTTAGTACTGTTAGCCCTAATGTTAACACTGCTAGTCCTCAAGTTAGTATTGCTAGCTTCAGTAATAATGTTGTGTATGCTTTCATAGTTAAGAATCCCAATGGTTCTAATCTTCTACATCAAGACTTAGAGCAAATTCATGAAGATGATCTGGAAGCAATGGATTTAAAGTGGGAGCTCTCTCTGCTAAGTATGAGGGCAAAGAGGTATTATCAGAGGATAGGCAAGAAGATTTTCATTAATGCTAATTATACTGTTGGGTATGATAAATCCAAGGTAGAGTGTTTCAACTATCATAAGATGGGACACTTTGCCAGGGAGTGTAGAGCACCAAGAAGCAAGGAGGGACAGTTGAAAAATTAAGACAACACCAGGAATCAAGGAAACAATTAAGACACATCCTCAAAGGCAATGTTGGCTATAGATGGTGTAGGTTTTGACTGGAGTGACATGGCAGAAGAATAAGTTCAGACAAACATGGCTCTAATGGCATTTTCAGACTCAGAGGTATACAATGATAAAACTTGCTCTAAAACTTATCTGAAAAACTAAGAAACTCTTAAGAAACAGTGTGATGATTTGATTGTTAAGCTTATTCAAACTGAATTTACAGCAGCTACTTATAAAATAGGTTTAGCAACAGTAGAAGAACAACTTATCACATATAGAAAGAATGAGGTTTTTTTTAGTGAAGAAGTTGCAGTTCTTAAAAGAGAAGTAGCTTGCAAAGACTATGAAATAAATGTGCTTAAAAGTGAGTTTGAAAAAGTTAAGCAAGAAAAAGATGGCATTGAATTTAAAATTGAGAAATTTGATAAAGCCTTAAAAGACCTAGATAAGTTGTTAGAAAGTCAGATAACTGACAAAAGTAAAAAGGGTTTGGGGTATAGTGTTGTTCCTCCACCTCATCCTTTAATCTATAATAGACCTAAAAAGCTTGATCTATCTTATTTTGGTCTTGATGAATTCAAAGAGCCTGAATTCAAAGGGTATGGTTCTGAGAATAGTGAGCAAGAGTCAAATGTTATTGGTGATAAGAAATCAATGATACTAAGGAAAATTCTAATAACTCTTTGGTAAAAGAACAAGTATCAAAATATACAAGTAGCTTTGTTGAGTCTTCACTTAATTTTGATAAAGAAACTGTTTTGCTCATCATCCCCCAAAGTTGAATCCCCAAACCACAAAGGTCCTTTTATTTGCAAAGAAACACAACACCTTGGAGTTCCCCCCCCCCCCTTGTTTTGCCCAACAGAAACACAAACTTGTCCCTGCACCTTTAAACAAACAGACATAAACCCTTTTTTCCCGCCAATGAACAGTACCCAAGTACTGTTCATTGTCTCCTACCTCTGGCAAACAAACAAAAAATCATTAAATCTATAAACCCCACTTAAACCCCTTTCATCCCCACCTCACAAACACTAAGACAAGAAAATGACACATAGGCAAATACCCCTGGTGTCTGATTTGGACAAAAGAGGCTAACATGTGCTTAGTCAAGTTGTGGTGGTCATTTTAAAAAAAAAAAAAGCAACAAAGGCATTTGATGGCTGAGATGAAGATTTGAGTTCTCTCACACAACAAACACAGCAAGAAGACCTAGAATCTTCATAGTCTTAGTATAAATAGGGCATCAATGTAAGCCATTAGGGCATCTCTATCTTTTTTATCCATTTTTTATCTACTTTATAATTATTTACAGCTTATTTAGTTTTACCAGCTTATTGTAACTTTTTTTTAAGTCTTGTAATCTTTTTTAGTATTAATGAAAGTTTGAGTATTTATAATAACGTCCTGTTTTTAAATCCTTGCTTACTTGTTATTAAGATGTTTTAAAAAGCTCATATAAGCTCTCAATACTGTCTCTTAAGCTTTTATGACTTGACTTTATAAGCATTATCATAGCTTATAGTGTTTTAGTCCTTTTTCCACTCAAATCATAAAAATCTGTCAAAGGATACTGGAAGCATGTGTAAGTGTGGATGCCATAGGTTCAGTTCTCATGCAGGCAATAGCTTTTTTTTAAGCTTTTGATAGCTTATGGTCTTGCCAAAAGCTAGGACCCTTTGTAAGTTACTCTTTTAAGTCTTGGCTTATTTTCACTGTAGCAATGCTTATGTAGTGCTTATTTCTGCTTATTTTGCTTATTTATATGTGTTTTATGCTTATTTGACTGTCTTTGTTACTTATTTGCCTTTATTTCAAGTTTTGTTTAAATCTGCCTAAATTGCCTCTTGAAACTGCTTACATCCATTTGCTTATTTCAGTGCTTATTGTGTGTTGCTTTTTGCTTAACTCTGCTTAACATTCATTTATTATCATATGTTTTTAAGTTTCTTGGTTTAAAACCTGTCTTTTCAGTTTAAATTTTAACTTTAGAAAACTTAAGGGGTGTTTGGCATAACACCCCAAAAAGGGTCAAAACAGTTAAAAACCCATTTGGGATTCTTGTGTCACTTTAACAAACATCTTTTAGTTTTTTTTAACTGCTTTCAAAGATTTTTAAGGTTTAAAGTTTGATTTTGAGTCTTCTCTAAATGGACCTTTGAATCTGTGGTGACAGAAGTGATTCAAAGTGTCCATTTGATTTAGATTTTTAAACCTGCTCTTGAGTGTTGTTATGAGTCCTATTTTATGTGTCAAATTCAATAGATAAAATGTCCTTTTAGTTCACTTTGTTAGAGTCAAAATCTGTCACCCTTGTCAAGTAATTTTTTTTTAGTTAAAACTGCCCCTTTTTAAATCCAATTATCAGCAGCTTTAAATTGTTTTTAGCTGTTAAAAACTTAAGCATAAGCTCATTTGTAGGTGGTCTCTATCTGTTTTTACTTGTTGCATTTTTAATTTTAAGCTTATCTACTTGCTTATTTATAAGGCTGCAAAAGCCCATTGTTCTTGAATGGAAACCAAAAAGGTGCCCTGGTGCTAGCACCCGTTTTTCTCACCCCTTTTTCTTGCTTTATAGTAAAACCTTAGTTTTTTTTTGCTTTTCTAGAAAGCATATAAGCTACTCTTTAAGCTCCTATAAGCCAGAAAGCCAAAAACCCCTCTAGGTAGCTTATTTTTAAGCTAAAAAAGGGCCTTTTGGGCTTTTCACCTAACAGTACTAACTCCAAGTTAGTACTGCCAAAGCATTTTTGCTTATTGAAGCTTATTAGCTTGTTGTTTTTGCTTATTTAGGATTAGCTTAGCTTTTTAGAGTAGATTAAGCCTATTTTAGCTTATTGTCTTTAGTTTTAGAGCTTATGTAAGCTTATTTGCCTTTTTAGAGTAAATTTTAAGTGTTTAGTAGTTTTTTTTGCTCATTTGCCATTCTAGCTTATTTTAGTTGCTAATTTTTGTTCTTAACTGCTTATTAGATATTGCTTATTGACTGTGTCTTAAGCTAATCTAGTTTTCATTTGCTTTATTTGCCTTTATATAGCCAAACAGTAATAATTTATTTTTGATTTAAGTAAATTTAGTCACTGCACACTTTTCTTTTTAGCTTATTTCCGTGCTTTATTTGTAAGTTACAAAAAATTTTCCTTTTTTAAAGTTGCTTATTTTTTAGCTTGGTTTTCAAAAGTTGTAAAATGAGAAATAAAAGTGTGGGATTAGGGGAGGCCCCGCGTGAGGCAAAACTCAAACTCTGACCTCAACCCCATCAACCAACACTTTTATAACACACTCACTACCGCTGTGCTACAATAGCTCATCCGGTAGTGAGTTGCATTATTAATCCTATATAGGCTTTTTAGCCCATTAAGCCCATAAGCTGTTTTTAGCTTATTACGGCTTATTTATAAGCCCATTTTTCTAACTTTTATTTTTCATAGAACCAGGACACCTTTATCCACTTTTCTGTATTTTTTCACATTTTTCCAACTTTGTTTGCTATTTTTTTTCATTTATTTTCTTTAAATCTGTTTTTTAAATATTAAAAATTAAATAAAAATCAAAAAAATATTTTTCTTTTTTAGAAAATTTTATTTTATCAGTCTTCACTTAGGAAAAATAGAAAATCTTTCGTAGGGTCATTTTTGCAAAATTTCATTTCTTAAAGAACGGGATTCGAACCCGTTTTTGTTTTCTCATTTTTGAGCTCGTTTTAGCTCCGTTTTTAGTCTAGTCTTTTTTATTCTTCATTTTTAGTCACATTGGTTACAAGAGAAGTAGAATTATAAGTAAAAAAACTTTGTAGGGTTAATTTATAAAATTTTAGGTTTTTGACTAAATAACCCTTGATCGGAGGCTCTTGCCTCGTTTTTTCGTTTTATATCATAATTTTTTATGGTAGGTTTTTTTCTTAATCGTTTTTTGCATATAGTAGAATAATTTACTTTTCTAAAATCCCCTTAATCATTAATTATCATCAAATTCCCAACTTTTCCAATCTGTACCGATTTTCAAGTCCAGCCTCGTTGGGGATAAACGACCCGGGAATATCATACTCCTCGGATTTTATTGATTGTCTTTCTTTTAAACTTTTCAAGGGCAACTTGAATTGTTTTTGTGTTATATAAGTATAGTAATATTATAATATATTAATTATTTATTTACCAAAAAAAAGAAGCTGTTCAATTTTTTGACGCCGTTGCCACGGTGGAGGCTGGTGGTCGATTATCCGTACTGGTTTGAAACTTAGTTTTTTTGAAGATCCTTCATTCTTGAAGTTATTTGCTTTATAAAAAACCCTAAAAGTACAAAAATATTTTCATTTTCTTTTTAGTATAATTATCATTTAAAGAAATACCAAAAAAAAACCAAAAAGATAAAAACATTGTCTTTAATTATCAATAAAAATCAAGTTTGTAAAAGAACACCAACATATAATACTTTCAACTGGAGTATTATCCATCAATAAGTTCCCGAACCAAAGAATCAAAAACTTACCTTTTGTGTCACTTGCGAGGTACGGTTCACCCTTTAAAAGAGATAAAACAAAACTCAAAGAGGGGTATGAAGGCAGGTATGTTCCTTAGAACTACACCTAAAGGAAAAATGGGGGTTTTTAATTAGCTTCGCGCTTTCCTATTCTTCGCTCCCTTGTGCGTATTTTTCTTTTTGAAGAGTTACCGAGAAGCTTGTTGATTATTAGGATTAAGTTGTCTTATTTCGTTGTCCGTTATTAAAATAAATTGTGAATTCATTTTTGATAAACCAAAAAGAACAAAAAAAATTAGTTTAAATTTTCTTTTTCTGCTTTGTGCATGCGCACTCGTTCTTAATCCCGTAATCTTGACCGTCAACAACAACAAGCCCCACCGGCTTTTTGGACCATTTAATCTTGAAGAACCAATTGAAAATCCAGCTCCTCCCCTAGTTCCGATGGCTGATAACTAAACTATGACACAATTCATCCAAGCACCCACCGAGGGGTACGAGGATGCAATTGTAATTCCTGAAATCAATGCTAATTTTGAATTGAAGCATGGTTTGATCAATCTTGTTCAAAACAAACAGTTTTTTGGACATGATAAAGAGGATCCACATGCTCACATCCGTTATTTCAATAAGATTACCTCAACGATGAGATTCCCGGATATCCCGAGCACGTCAATTAAGCTTATGCTTTTTCCATTTTTTCTTGAAGGTTCAGCTCGGATTTGGCTAGAAAAAGAACCTCCTCGGTCAATTTTGACATGGGATGATCTTGTTTCAAAATTCATTAATCAATTCTTTCCGCCTTCAAAAACGACAAATCTACGAATGAAAATCATGAGATTTAACAAAGATTTATGAAGTCGTTTTAACAGGCTTGGGTATCGATTTAATGACCTTCCTTCGAGCATTAGCCCACATCACCGGATTTTCTGAATTACATTAGTCTAGAAGCGTTTACAATGCGTTGAAATGCTAATGATCAAGATTCTTGATTCTGCTGGCGGAGTGGAAACTTTTTAGATAAGATGCCTCGTGAATGCTTGAGAATTATCGAGAGTAAATCCAAGGTTCATAATTCAACAAAACAAGGAAGGCAGTCGTTGCCAAAGTGAGTTCGAATTCATCTACTCACCGCCTTTGCCCGTAATTTCACCCAGATAGTTTGCCTGCTCTTACAACCGAAGTTTCTGAACTTAAGAACATGATGAAGACTATGCTTGTCGAAAAGCAAAAAGCCCAAGCTCCCGCACCCGTAAAAGCGGTTGAGCAGAGTTGTGTAACTTGTGGAGGTGCTCATTCTTATAGAAATTGTCCAGCCACCGATGGCAACATTTATCAAGACAACATTCAAGAGTACGTTTCACAAGCTGCTGCAACTAATTTTAATCAAGGAAATACAAATTCTAGACCTTCGATGGTTGCAAACCAAATCCGATCCATCCAATCCTGGTCTTTCCTCCGGTTCAAAATAATCAAAACCGATTAACAAAATCAAGGAAATTAATTCACCAAAATGCGAAGAACCAATTCAAACAAAACCAGTCGGAAATAACTTCTACCAAGGACAAGTGTATCAAACCAAACAAATTATCAATGTTTATTTTGGGGAATGGATTAGAGGTTAGAATAGTATGTGGATTCATCAACCTCCGACTAGTCAACCACCAGTTTACCAAGCTCAACCTTATCAAGCTCCTGCTCAGCAAGTGCAAGGTGTTTCAAAGACCAATTTTGAGAATTATGTCAAGGCTAATGATGCTGTATTGAGAAATATGCAAAATCAGGGCCAAGGTTTACAAAATCAAATAGCCAATTTAACAGACATGCTCTCCAAATTCGTGAATGCCAATACCGCTTCATCTTTGGGTACGGGAACTCTCCCAAGTAACACCGTTACTAACCTAAAGGAGGACTTGAAAGGTATTACCGACCCACCACCTGGGGGGGGGGGGGGGGGGGGGGGGGGGGGGGGGGGGGGGGGGGGGCCAACACGAAGTGGTATTGCTTACAAAGGACCCTGCGATTCCCAAAATAGTAGAACGTGAGACCGAGGTCACAAAGGACACGATGCCTCCTACTAATAACGGAAGCACCGAAGACGTCCAACCTCCGGTTGTCCCTGTTGTCCATCAAAACCAATCTCTGATCCCCGTAAATGCTCCCAGTTAGTGCTTCGAATGCTAACCAAAAAACATCAATTCCATTTCCTTCAAGATGAATTAATGATGAAAGCGCCGTGAAAAAGCTAAAACGACAAATTGAGAAAATTCTACAAATCTTTAGAGATTTAGAGTTTCGAAATTAGCGTTACGGATGCCTTGATGCTTATGCCAAAATTTGCCTCGACTCTAAAAACCTTAATCGGAAACAAAGAAAAGTTGAGTGAAATGGCTAGAACTTCATTGAACAAGAATTGCTCGGCGGTCATCCTAAACAAGTTACCGCAAAAAACACTTTAGAACCCTGGCTAATTTCTTAATCCATGTGAATTCTCCGGGATTAATAAATGCAACACCATGTGCCGATCTGCGCAAGCTTTATCTTATGCCATATTCCGTATGGAAAACTCTCTCTCTTCCAACTAACCCCAACTTGCATACGCTCGAGCTAGCGGACACGTTCGATCTCGAAACGATCGTATCTGCCGAAGACGTCTATGTAAAGGTGGGAGAAGTCCAATTTCCAGCAGATTTCGTGGTCGTAATTTTGACCAGAACCCCCCGAGTACTTTAATTCCCAGGGAGGAGTTTCTTAAAGACCGAGTCGTGCATTGATAGATTCTACGAAGGTGAAATAACCCTTCAGTGTTGCAGAGAGGCACAAAATTTAATCTGGACCAAACTTCGAGATACACGGCAAAATACAACCTTATACGGCAAACCGAATGACCACATTGATATGGCTTGTGAAGAAACTCTCAAGAAGTTCTTCTTGGATTCTCAAATGTGAACTCGAGATGGCAATCCACCCTTTACTATATCTCTTCGTTCTACGTTCTTCTCCGCTCTAACTCCATTCGGGGACAAAGATTTTCCCCTTTTCATTTCCTTTCATCCCTCTCTTTTCTCACCTTTTCGAAGAAGCCGCACTTTCTTGCTATAGAGAAGATCCAACTTCACACCGGAAAGTTGATCCAACTATTATGACCCTGATGGGGACTTCTTCTCCTTGAAAGCAATTCTAAATAGTGATCCCTCACCCCCCCCTCCTAAATCAAGTAAAAATTTTCCAGAAATTCCAAAAGATCTTAAAATTTGTGAAGCAAACAATGAAAAATCTTCAGTTAATGAGCCCCCTGAGGTTGAACTCAAGGACTATTTGACACCTTCATTTAGAATATGCATTTTTTAGGAATGCGTAACGACAAGTTGCCGCGACCCATAATTGGCAAAAGATTTAAAGATGAGTAAAAGCTGCTCTGATTCGAGGTTCTTAAGTCCCACAAGCGAGCCATCCGCTATGGAAACTTTCAGATATTATAAGGGTATGACCCTGAGTTTTGTACCCACAAAATTCTATAGACGAAGGACTACGAACCAACGTTCAGCATCAAAGGCGGTAAATCCCGAAAATCCATTGACTCATCAAAAAAAGGTTGAAAAAGCTTCTTGAGACGCCGAGGATTAATTTATCCGATCTTCTTCATCGATGGTAAGCCCGGTGCACTGTGTACCGAAAAAGGGTGCATGATCGTCATCACAGAATGAATGAAAATGATATAATACAAAGATACGACTCGATATGGTCACAGGTGGAGAGTTATGCATTGACTATAGAAAGTTTGAATGAAGTTACCCAAAGGACCAACTTCATTGCCCTTCATGATTAAAAATGCTCGAGAAGACACGCGGGAAATCATACTATTGATTTTGCTTGATGCTTCTCGGGTTATTTTTATGATTCCTATAGACCCAAGACCAAGAAAGACAACATTAACTATGCCCATAGACGGAACGTTTACCTATCGTAGTTGGCGCATGCCTTTTGGGCTAAGTAATGCACCTGGCAACGTTTTCAACGATGTATGATGGCAATCTTCCATGACATGATTGAAAAACAATGGAAGTGTTTATGTTAGACTTTTCAGTCTTCGGGGATTCCTTCTCTACATGCCTATCCCATTTGGAAAAAATGTTAAAACGGTGTGAAGACACCAATTTGGCCCTAAACTGGGAGAAAAGCAATTTTATGGTGAAAGAATGCAATGGTTCATGGACACAAAATCTCTAAGTCAGGAATTGAGGTACACCGAGCTAAAGTGATGTTACCGCCAAGCTCGCCCACCCGACTACTGTGAAAGTGTCCGTAGTTTTCTTGGGCACAAAAAACTCACCGTTTTTACCGAGTTTCATACCAATTTCTCAAAAATAAGCCCTCCCAATGACTCATTTCTTGAAAAAGAGACTTCCATTTTTCGTCTCAAAAGAGTGTATCGATCTTTTATACACTTAAAAGAAAATTGACGCGAGCTCTAATTTGATTGCTCCTGACTAGGGATTTGCCCTTCGAACACATGTGCGTGCAAGCGACTTCTGCAATTGGGGCAATCCAGGGCAGCGAAAAACAAGCATTTTCCCCATCACCCAAATTCACTATGCCTCAAAACAATAGACCGAGAACTCAAGCACACTAAAACACTACGAACGAAAAAGTAATTGCTTGACGTATGAACGCTTTTGAGAAATTCCGGTCATATCTTATTTTGTCCAAGAGCATAGTGTATACTGACCATTCTGCCATAAAGTATCTCTTCACTAAAAAGGAGCTAAGCCAAGACTGATGCGGTGGATCCTTTTGCTCCAAGAATTCGATGTTATCATCTCGAGACAAAAAAGGAGCAGAGAAATCGGCCGCCGATCATCTTTCCAGACTTGAGAACCGCCTCATCAAGATAAGTTCGAGAACAAGGAAATCACGGAAACATTTCCCCTCGAAACTCTTGGATCAGTTGCTCTTCATGTTGAAAGTACCTCCATGGTTTGCAAGATTTATCGTTCGCAAATTACCCATGCGGGGAATTTCATTGTCAAGGGAATGTACATCCCCAGCAAAAAAAAATTTTTCCCAAAGATGTCAAACACTACTTCTAGGCTGACCCCTTCTTGTTCAAAAATCTGTGCGGATCAAGTGATCCGGCGGTGTGTGCCACGGGCAAAGAAGCTCTCGACATTCTCGAAGCTTGCCACAATGGACCCACCGGGGGACATCATGGTGCAAATCTCACCGCCAAAAAGGTCTTTGATGCCGGATTCTTTTGGCCTACAATTTACAAAGATGCCCACGAGTTAGTTAAAAATTGCGACTCGTGCCAACGGCAAGGAAAAAATCACAAAGGATGAATCCTCAAAATTCCATCCAAATTTGTTGAAATCTTTGACGTTATTGAGGGCATAGACTTCATGGGACCCACATCCCATCATCAAAAGGAAACAAATACATACTTGTGGCTGTCGATTACCTATCAAAATAGGTTGAAGCAAAAGCGCTCCCCACAAACGACGCCCGAGTAGTTTACAAATTTTTTAAATCTCTCTTTTCCAGATTCGGTGCCCTTTGGGCCATCATCATTGACGTGGACACATTTTTGCATGACCAGTATGCAAAGATCATGCTTAAATATGGATCACTCATACATCTCTCCAACCGCGTATCACCCACAAGACAAGTGGCAGGTTGAGGAATCGAATCCCGCTTAAAAATAATTCTTTGAAAGGACAGTGGGCGAAAATCGTAGCCTCTTCTCTTGGTCGGACAAACTGGATGACGCTGCAGGGCTTTCTCCGTATAGCGTACAAAACATAACCCATCGAGGCACCACACTCCGTACAAGCTTGATAGGAAAGGCATGTCATCTGCCGGTTGATTGGAGCACCAAAGCCTACTGGGCCCTTAAAACAAGCAAACTTTGATCTCAAACCGCGGTGATTCACGCAAAGTTCATCTTAATGAATTAAATGAACTGTAGTGCATCACGCCTAAGAAAATTTCTTTGCTTTACAAAGAAGAAAACTAAGAGGATTCAGAATGCAAAAGATCAAAAAAATCGCGTTTTCAACGTCGGTGATCAAGTCCTCCTTTTTAACTCAAGATTGAAAATTTTCTCCGGCAAGTTAAAATCTCGCTGGTCAGGACCATTTACCATTGTTCAAGTCTTTTCGTATGGCATCGTTGAGTTATCCCAAAACTTCGGGCCAAACTTCAAAGTAAATGGTCATCGTCTAAAGCACTATTTTGGAGGGGATGTCCCTGCTATGGATATCCCGAATCTCCAAACCTTCCCTAAGGACAATTAAATTCAGGGATTAGGTTGTCAAGCTAAGTGACCTAAAACAAGCGCTTCGTGGGAGGCACCCCATGCTTATCCTAGTTTATCCGCAGTAGTAGTGTGCTAGCTTAGTAGTAATGAATAAGTGTTTAGTTGTTGTGAGGAGGCTTGCCTCTTTCCTTTTCCATGTTTTGTGTTTTGTGTTGTTTGTCCAGGATTTGCCCTGGATTTATGAAGCTCTCCATCCTTCGTGCCGCGTTTTTGTCCTTACGATCACAAGAGCTTCAAATCTCAGCTTCATTTGGGAACACGATATCCAAATCTTATCAGACTAACGTTTATCTTAAGCCATACTTTAATAAACGGCTATAAGGATTTATTAGAAACCCTTCATCTGAAAAACATTGAGGACTTATTTCATTCTAAAGTATGGGTGGATCTTGATTTGATTGTGGGAAGGCCCCGCCTGCACCGTTGTTTTCACGTAATCCCATTTTTACCACCAAAATTTCAAAAAAAATTAAAAATTTTCAAAAATAAAATAAGTGTTTTATCACAATTTTGACTTACCTAGCTGGTAGAATAAGAGTAATTGTAATCGATCGAGCGTCTTTTAGCTCTAGCTTGTTCCTTAACATTTAGACTAAGCGTTCGCAAATATTCGCGAAGAACGAAAAATGATAAAGTTAAGTATGAGTTGGAGGCTAAATAAGGATTATTTGGAAATCTTAAGAGCTCATGTGTGTAATTTGTCGCTTTTTCTCCCATAAGCTCTTAACCTGATTAACATACGTGCTACTTTTGGAGATTAAACTTAATCAATAATTTTATGTATATATAGCAAAACTATTAGCCTTGGTTCAAATTTAATACTTGAATTTTTTAAAAAGGACGTCTTGTCATATAAAAAAAATGATGATGAGGAAATGAAAAAAAATAATAAATTTAATTGTGGGCTGATAAAAGTTTTTTTGTTAGTATCATGCTAGCGGCTCACAACCGATGTTGCGCCATCTAAAGAAAGCCCATAGTAAGAATAAAAATCCGAGACTGATAAAAGTTTGTTGTATCTTGCCGGCTCACAACCGATGTTGCAGCCTTCTAAAAGGTCGAGGGTTACAATTGCATAAATGTTTAATATTAAGTGTGACTTAATAAATGTAAAATCTCTTTTTGTTAAATTCAAATATGCTTTTGAACTTTGGTTATTCTATTTTATAAGCTATGTGTATATAAGAAACCTGAGAGTCCCCCCCCCCCCCCCCCCCCCTTTTGAAACCTAAGGTCTCGTAGTCCCGATACGAGTCTCTGTGGGGTGTTCAAAGCCTGGTCACTTAACCGCAAGTTTGGGAATGTGCCGAAGAGAAAGTCGCATACATGGGATTATCCTCGTCTTGCAAATCATTATTCTCGGGTGGAACGTGAAACATAGAATTGTGCAAAACATTGATCCATAGTTGAAATTCAAAATAGCACATACACCTAAGATATAATAATTGTCAGGAGTGAAAAGTTCACAAGTTGCAAATATGAGTAGTGTTAGCATCTTAACTCATAATTAACGGTGATTTTGTTTTAAGCTTGGTTTGGAGCAAGTGAAAAGTCGGGAACGATAAATTTATCCTTTTGGTGCATTCTCGGATCGAAATGCATCTTGTTCTATGATCCCTAAAAGTTAAAAAATTACGAAAGTCAAATAAGTTAGTTAGTTGCTTAATATGAAAAATACAAAAATATGTGTAGGAATAAGAGTATGTATTTAGAAAATGGTAAAAACGAGGCTTGTTGAAGCTATTGATTCTTAAATTTCCCTTGACGAACACTTAGCTACTTTTCGAGGTTATTAGTCGAGGGGAATCGAGATTCTTAGTTTTCTAAGTGCTTACTTCATAGCATTGCGTGAGGACACGACAATGTCTTAGTATGGGGGATTTTGGTATGCGTTTAATTACACATACCTTTCACCATTAAAAAATCGTGACTTAACATGACCCAAGAACGTACCAAAAAAATACATTGTAATTTGTATGTTTTCACTTATTTTGTGCAGGAAACGGATATCCGAGAAAAGGACAAGAAATCAAGCAAAAACGAACAAAACCAAGCACGGAGTGGAAAAGCATGGAAAAGCCAAAGTCAAATCAAAGCCAAATTCAACAAAAGTCAAAGTCAACCCCGACAAAGTCAACAGTCAAAGCCGATGCCGGAAATGAAGAATACTTAATGGGCCCACCCGCACCCATCTAATGGGCCGGATAAGCCCATTAGTATATTTAATAAAGACTTTAAAAGGCCCAAAGTCCAAATCTTATAACCGGCCCATACAAAAAGCCCAAACAAATACCTAACGGGCGTTAAAAACCCAAACTGCTAAGGTCCATTCCCATTTAACCTTCGTTAGTCCCTTTAGGGACTAACTTTGCAAAACCTTAATATACTTTGAGGGGGCATTTCTGCCATCCCCCAAAGTTGAATCCACCACAAAGGATCTTTATTGCAAGAAACACATACACCTTGGAGGGCTTGTTTTGCCAACTCCACAAACTTGTTCCTGCACCTTCAAACAAACAGACATAAACCCTTTTTTTCCCGCCAATGAACAGTACCCGAGTACTGTTCATTGTCTCCTACCTCTGGCAAACAAATAAAAAATCATTAAATCTATAAACCCCACTTAAACCCCTTTCATCCCCACCTCACAAACAGCCAAGAAAGAATGACACCATGGCAATCCCATGGTGTCTGATTGGACAAGAGAGGCTACGTGTGCTTAATCAAGGGTTGTGATCATTTTAAAGAAGCACAAAGGCATTTGATGGCTGAGATGAAGATTTGAGTTCTCTCACACAACAAACACAGCAAGAAGACCTAGAATCTTCATAGTCTTAGTATAAATAGGGCATCAATGTAAGCCATTAAGGCATCTCTATCTTTTTTATCCATTTTTTATCTACTTTATATTTATTTACAGCTTATTTAGTTTTACCAGCTTATTGTAACTTTTTTTAAGTCTTGTAATCTTTTTTAGT
The DNA here is from genome assembly GCA_026074375.1 of Tanacetum coccineum. Lineage (NCBI taxonomy): Eukaryota > Viridiplantae > Streptophyta > Magnoliopsida > Asterales > Asteraceae > Tanacetum > Tanacetum coccineum. The sequence continues at coordinate 52,317 of BQNB010004778.1, read as the reverse complement.
ATTCAAAAAAAAAAAAAATAATGAAAGTTTTTGAGAGTATTTTTAAAAGTAATTATCCTGTTTTAAAATCCTTGCTTACTTTTTAAAGATGTTTTAAAAAGCCTTCCATATAAGCTTCTCAATAATACTGTCTCTTAAGCTTTTATGACTTGACTTTATAAGCTTTATCATAGCTTATAGTGTTTTAGTCCTTTTTCCACTCAAATCATAAAAATCTGTCAAAAGATAATGGAGCATGGTGTACTGTGGATGGCCATGGTTTAGTGCCTCATGGGAGGCTATAGGCTTTGTTTTTAGGCTTTTGATAGCTTATGGTCTTGCCAAAAGCTAGGACCCATTTTGTAATCACTCTTTTAAGTCTTGCTTATTTTCACTTAGCAATGCTTATGTGCTGCATATTTTGCTTAATTTGCTTATTTATAAATGTTATTTTATGCTTATATGGACAGTCTTGTTACTTTTTTGCCTTATTCAAGTTGTTTAAAATCTGCCTAAATTGCCTCTATGAAACAGGCTTACATTCCTTTGCTTATTCAATGCTATTGTGTGTTGCTTTTTGGCTTAACTCTGCTTAACATTCATTTATTATCATCTGTTTTTAAGTTTCTTGGTTTAAAACCTGTCTTTTCAGTTTAAATTTTAACTTTAGAAAACTTAAAGGGGTGTTTGGCATAACACCCCAAAAAGGGTCAAAACAGTCAAAAACCCATTTGGGTTTCTTGTGTCACTTTAACAAACATCTTTTAGTATTTTTTAACTGCTTTCAAAGATTTTTAAGGTTTAAAGTTTGATTTTGAGTCTTCTCTAAATGGACCTTTGAATCTGTGGTGACAGAAGTGATTCAAAGTGTCCATTTGATTTAGATTTTTAAACCTGCTCTTGAGTGTTGTTATGAGTCCTCTTTTATGTGTCAAATTCAGTAGATAAAATGTCCTTTTAGTTCACTTTGTTAGAGTCAAAATCTGTCACCCTTGTCAAGTAAATTTTTTTAGTTAAAACTGCCCCTTTTTAAATCCAATTATCAGCAGCTTTAATTGTTTTTAGCTGTTAAAAACTTGAGCATAAGCTCATTTGTAGGTGGTCTCTATCTGTTTTTACTTGCTTTTTAATTTTAAGCTTATCTACTTGCTTATTTATAAGGCTGCAAAAGCCCATTGTTCTTGAATGGAAACCAAAAAGGTGCCCTGGTGCTAGCACCCCTTTTTCTTGCTTATTTATAGTAAAACCTTAGTTTTTTTTGCTTTTTTAGAAAGCATATAAGCTACTCTTTAAGCTCCTATAAGCCAGAAAGCCAAAAACCCCTCTAGGTAGCTTATTTTTAAGCGAAAAAGGGCCTTTTGGGCTTTTCACCTAACAGTACTAACTCCAAGTTAGTACTGCCAAAGCATTTTTGCTTATTGAAGCTTATTAACTTGTTGTTTTTGCTTATTTAGGATTAGCTTAGCTTTTTAGAGTAGATTAAGCCCATTTTTTCGATCCCGTCGTTCGAACTACTCGTTCGATCCACAAAGAATGCCACTCGTTCGATCAACCTTGAGTTCCACTCGTTCGAACCTATCTCTCCCCTCGTTCGGTCCTCTTGTTCGATTGACTCGTTCGGTGAGCACAAAAAACACGAATTTAAAGACTTTTTTTTTTGCTTAACAATACACGAACATAAAATGAACAAAATAAAATCACGAGATCGTTGATTACTAACAAGATGGTTTGAATGATATTAGATTAAACATAAACCATCTTTGAATCAAGAATCAAAACAACAAATAATCAAAAAAAACAAAAACCTCCTTTTTTTTCGAATCAATAATAAAAAAAGATACAAACCAAATCAATACATCAATCTTGTAGGCTCTTGATACCAATTGTAGGATCCCTAGATCATTCCATGGATGAAATCACAAGATCAATGGCAAAAAGAAAGATTAAACATGAAAGACTTTTGATTGAATGAAAAACTAAGAGTTGCTACAAAACCCTTAAGATGAGAAATGATAATGAAGTAGCTAACCTAATTTTGACTAAACTAGGTGTATATATACTAACTAGGATTTGCCTTTGAGGGCTTTCTTTTTGGGCTTTTTACATCTTGGCCCATATACATAATAAACATCAATTAACATTGTCTTTCGAGCTAGACTTTTGTCTTGCATCTTCGAGTGACCGAAGCTTCTTTGTTCGGGTCCATTTATGTGATCCTAACACATTTTCATTAATCAATCTAAATATGCAAATGAGATTTTAAAGAAATTTGATCTTTATAAAAGTGACCCTGTTGACACTCCTATGGTGGAGCGAACAAAACTGGATGAGGATCTCTCAGGGACCCCTGTTGACCAGACCAAATATCGCAGCATGATTAGGTCCCTGATGTACCTCACAGCCAGTCGACCCGACCTTGTATTTGCTGTGTGCATGTGTGCTAGATATCAATCTAGGCCCACTAAAAAGCACCTTGAGGCAGTTAAACGGGTCTTTCGGTATCTCGAAGGAACCACATATGGTTCCTTTGAATCTCGAAAGACACCGTCCATGGCACTAACCGCATACGCTGACGCTAGATCATGCAAGTTGTCAGGACACTCGCAGAATACATCTGGCAGTGCACATTTTCCTTGGTGATAATTAGTCAGTTGTTCATCAAGAAGCAAACTAGCACGTCCATCCCGTCTACAAGATGAATACATCGCGATGACTGGTTTGTATTGCCCATATCCCCATGAATGCGGTCCATTATCAGATTATGGCTTTGCATACAACCGCATTCCTTTGTACAGTTGAACAACAAGAGTGCATAGCTCCTCTACTGCAACACGTTCAAAAACTCCAGTCTACATCACATATCGACGATCCTCTACATAGTTTCATCCAAAAAAAAAAAAAGGGAAACAAGTGGAAAAAGGAGTGGTTGAGTTGTATTTCGTGAGGACAGAGTATCAACTGGCAGATATATTCACTAAGGCACTGCCTAGAGAACGATTCGAATTCATTTTCCCGCGACTTGGCATGAAGTGTAAGAAGCCGTAGACACTCCCCAAGTCCTTCAGGATGATCAGGATGAGTAACGGATTGGCTTCAAGTATCCTGTATAAATATGTACATACTTAAACCCATAAAGAAAAAATACAAAAAGATAAAACCATCAAAAATCCATAAAAATCAGAAAATAGAAAATACCAAAAATATTTCTTCAAGACATGTCTTCCGTTTATCGATAACATTTACTGTCCTATAGAATGTCATTCAATAAATGACCGGGTCCTTTAAATGAATCTCGAACGAAAGTTTAAACCTTTCAAAACATGTCTAAATGGCTTGCAGTTATTTCAGTCTGCAATCCGCTTTTCAATATGAGGAAAGCACGTCGCCAAAAAGACGGCTGTTCCTAACAACGGGTGATTAAGTTCTCCCGGGCATGGGTTACTTTATATCCATGCAACCTCGATCTAATGTACGCTTCAGTGCATTATTTCTTGATTAAGAAGAGAAGTCTTCTTTTATCCTCATAATTTTCCGTCTATGATTCTTCAGAAAATTATTTGGATCTCACGTGGTGGCTTAAAGCGACTTTTGAAAAGTAATCGGACTTGGTTTTTCATAAATTTGACACTCAATCAACGACTACAGCTCTTTAAATAGAAAACGGGTCATTGATTGAGGGGGAGAGTGGTTTTTCAAATTTATGACATCTTTCAGGCATTTTTCGTAACTAACGGGGTTATGGTTTAAGGGGGAGTTAAACTAGAGTTAACTTAAAAAGGTCCAATTGTGTCAATTATATGCATGTCTAGGGTATTATGTGCTATTTGCTACTTGTATCCTAGGTTCATTAAATGTGAAGGACCAATTGTGTAACTTTCCCGAGTTACTCAATCCATTAGTTGCTTTGTGTCCCTAAATGTTAAAGAAATATGAAAAGGGAGGGACCATTTGTGTAATTTACACTACATAACTAGAAATAAGAAAGAGAGGGACCATTTGTGTCATTACCTGAAAGTTGAAAGTAGGGATATAAAAAGGTTGCGTTTTGACTAGTCAAACATGTAAAAGATTTTAGTCAAATTTTTTATTTTCTCTCTCACTTTCAAAACACACGACTTGCGATTTGATTCTCCAATAAGTGTTAGTGTGATTTCTTGAGCAGGTATCGATCGATTAACGTTTATTACTATGTGAATAGGCTTTATCTTGAATATCATGGTCTTAATCGAGCTCAATCTTTTTGTTATTAGGGTATTCGGACGAAACCACCAACATAATCGTGGTTAGTTTGTGTTCTTGAATCTTTTTTTATTAGGTTAGCATTAGAATAGCCTAATGATGTTGTGTTATTGCCTGAAATGAATCCCCTAGTACTCTTCGTGTAAAGCTTGAACTGGCTAAAATCATGTTGCGTTTTGTGGTTATATTGATGTTGCGTTTTAGGATTTTAGTGCTAAAATCATGTTGCGTTTTGTGGTTATGTTGATGTTGCATTTTTAGGGTTTTAGGGCTAAAATTCATGTTACGTTTTGATGACTGCTCTTGATTGCGTTTTGAGTCCACATAGATGTTGCGGTTTAGGTTAGAAATGTTCTTGGTTGCGTTTTCAGATAGAATTCATGTTGCGTTTTGATATAAACTTCTTGATTGTGTTTTGAGTTGGCATTCGGATTGCGTTTTGATAGATTAGATCATGACTGCGTTTTGATAATCTAATATGTGATTGCGTTTTGAGTGTGACTGCGTTTTGAGTATGACTGCGTTTTGAGTATGACTGCGTTTTGATTATGCCTGCGTTTTGAGTATGACTGCGTTTTGACTTAGTTGCGTTTTGATTCATTAATATGTTGCATTTTGATAATGCCTGCGTTTTTGATATCCTACGTTTTGAGTCTGAGTATTTCAAAATCCTTGCGTTTTGGGTCATAGTCTTGTCGTAGATTAAGTTTTGCTTAGAGTGTCTCATCCATTGCATCTTGTCCTGCATTGATTGTAAATTGCCATTGAATCGTGTGGTTATTTCGGTGTGTCTTGCCCTCTCTTTGATGAGTTATCATCCGTTAACTCAAGAGTTGACCAATCTCACTGATTAACACTCTAACATGATCTAAGAGTTCTCTATCTCGGATCTTATGCATACATGCTTAACTTCCGAGCATCTGCTCACATCTAACAATCAATCTGCATGTTATTTCCTCTGTGATTGTAACTGTGCAGATACAATGACTGATGCTGAACATGCACCCGCAATGGAACCACCCGTCCGCACAGATGAACAAATCGTGCCACGCAATCGATGGGTGCCAATTGGGAAAAGCAATTGCTATTTAAATGAAGAAAAATCTCAACCCAGCCCAATTTTCAAGATTGCTGTGGACATTCTCAAGCAAACTAATTTCTTCAGAGCTTTTACAGCGTCATCTACAATACCGGCAATCTACATCCAACAATTCTGGGATACTATTTGTTTTGATAGTAAAGCTGGGAGTTATAAGTGTCAACTGTACGAGCAATGGTTTAATCTCACTCAACACACGCTCAGAGATGCTCTTCAGATCACACCAGTCAACAACAACCGGGCTTTCTCTTCTCCTCTAACTCCTGATACTCTTGTTGAATTTATCAATAAGTTGGGGTATCCAAAGGAAGTAATACACCTGTCTAATGTCACAACTAATGACATGTTCCAACCGTGTAGGGCACTAGCAACCATTATCAACCTGTGTCTTACGGGAAAGACTTTTGGATTTGAAAGGCCGAGAGCCCCAGTGCTACAAATCCTTTGGGGTGTTGTCAATCGAGCACACATCGACTATGCTGAAAGGATGTGGGAAGAATTTACTCAATCCATCCACACCTTCACAGAAGACAAAAGGAAGTTGGCACAACACACTCTGAGGAAGAAGAAAGCAACTCTTATCCATATCCCAAGTATCAGGTTCACAAAGTTGATCATATTTCATCTGCAACGGCTGCACCAATTCCACCCAAGACCCGAGTCTCCACTTCATTTGCCTACTGAGGAACCTGTACTAGGTCGTCTCAAGTTCAGTGCTAAGGGAAGCCAACGAGAAGTCTTTGGGATGACAATACCGAATGAACTCATCAATGATGTCATTCGAGGAGCAGACTACTATGATGCCTATCTGGAAAAAGTTGCAAAGCATCAACGGTACATCGCGGGTGAGGAATTAAGTGATCCTGAATCTCCTGCACCAAAGCCAGCCAAGCCTACCAAACAAGCAAAACCAAAGGCAACTGAGCAACCAACCGTTTCTAAATCTAAAGCCAAGAAGTCTAAACCTGCACCGGCCAAACCTAAGGAGAAGAAGCGCAAGCCGGTGTCAGAATCGTCTGAGGCCCAACCACTAGCCAAACGTGCTAAGGCAGGGAAAGTGGTTAAGAAGAGAACTGTTAAGAGTTCTAAGCAGCTGGTAGATGAATTCGTTGATGAAGGGGTTCCTGCTGCTAAACCCAGCCTTGAAGACACAGAGGAGGCAATACTGCAAAAGGTTCTAGAAGAAAGCTTAACAGATGCATACCCGACTCAAAGGGGTCCTCTCCCTCCTGTGGTATTCAGGGAAACTGACACTGGGAAATTTCAACCACTACCAGAGGTGCCAGGGAAGGGGAAAGAGAAAGTAGGTGAGGAACAAGCGGCCCAAGTTCTCCTCAACCTTCAAACTCCAAAGAAGAAGAGCTCGGCTGAACAATACATATTTCAGAGACGTTCTCACATTCCAACTGAAACAGCAGGCCGTGAAGACTCTACTTCCTTATATGCCGAACTTGGATTATATGGCAGTGATACGGAGTCTGATGAAGAAATGCCATCAGTGGTTAGAAGTGGGGCTCAAGATGAAGGCCAGGCTGGATCAGACCCTGGTACACGAGATGAAGGCCAGGCTGGACCAAACCCTGATGATGTTGCTGAATCCCTACCGTCACCAACTCCCTGTGTTCTCGCTGGACCAAACCTTGAACACTCGGATGTTGAGATCACTGATCCCTCCAGTCAACCTCAACCTGAGCATATGGATGAAGGGTTCACGGCCTCGGCATACCCTGATGTTCAGGAGAATCTGAAGCTAACGGTTGATGATCAGGTGATACCAGAGGAACCTGTCAGCTCTACAGGGACATTGTCTTCTCTACAACATCTCGCCAAAGACTTCAGCTTTGGTGATCAATTCTTAAATGACAAACCGTCTGAGGCCGATAATGAGAAGACAACAGCAGACACTGAAGCTGAATCAATGGTGTCAGTCACTATTCAGCAAGACACCTCTATCATCCCTCCTATGACATCCCCGGTGATCGATCTCGTGACTAGACCTGATTCACCCAATGTACATTGGCCTCTACCAACCACCACAACCACAACTGCAGCACCACCACCAACAACAACAACAACAACAACAACAACTCTTCCACTACCACCTCAACCTCAACAAGGTTCATCAGATTCCATTCTCATTAAGCGCATGGGCGAACTCGAACAACACATAGCAAACTTGGTGGAGGAAAATCAAGCCCTAGAGACAAGGCTAGACAAGCAAGGGAACCGAATCCATAAGATGGAAACTATGGACTGGCCCAAAATGATCAGAGAGCAGACGGTGGAGTTTATTGAATCACAGGAGATTGACCGAAAGATTGAGGAATCAGTTAAGGAGGTGGTTATCTCATCAGTCAAGCATGCAATGAGAGCTCCTCTTCGTGCTCGCTTCAAGGATCTCCCTACGTCTGACATGAAGGAAATTCTGCTCCAACGCATGTTGGAGGAGAACTATGACAAGGGACATGCTAACCACCGAGTAGCATATGAAGCACTGCAGGACTCTATCCGTCGTGATGAAGTTGAGGACTTTGATGTAGATAAGGCTCAGGAGGAAACTAAGAAGAAAAGTAAGCAAGATTCTCTAAATACTCCGCCTGGGTCTCCACCGTCACCACCACCTCCTCCTCCACCACCGTCAGGCGCATCAGGGGCCTCTGGCACAACCGGAGCCTCCGATTCTGCTCAAGCTCCTCCTCCACCTCCTCCATCCTCATCCACTCATCAGGGAGATCAGTCAACAGGCACTGCAGCCCCAAGTTCCTCAAAGACAGCTGCTTCAGCTGAATACTCTGCTTGGACAACAACTGACACCCGGGTCAAGCCCTCAAGCACAACGATTCCTGATGATCTCTATATGGATGATGAAACCACTGCAGATGAACAAGCAGTCTCTAGTGATGATGAGGTCGGACGTGATCATATTCCTACAGTCAACCTGAGGCAGAGTTGGTGGAAACCTCTCACTGAAGACAGACCGGCCACTCCAGAACCTGCTTGGACTATTCCATCATCTGATCTGTCTATGCCAACAAACAACTGGGCCTCTGCTCTGAAGTCGACATATGCGCCTCCACAGGAGAACTCGCTACTTGCTCAAACCGGGGATATGGCGACATTTATGGATTGGTATTGTAAACAAAAAGGAATCTCTGAACTCACTCCCAAAGACCTGGAAGGCCATGCATTCGAATCGTCAAAGTGTTCCATCATGACGTGATTCATCTCCAATTCCAAATGGAAGAGTGCCACAAACTTCTCACCAATCAAGTGGATGATGCAATCCTCAGGTACAACGTCAGCAAGCCACTTCCACTGGGAGGTGAACCAGGCTACGTAACCATTCAACCAGACTTTTTCTTCAACAAAGACATGGAGTATCTACGATATGGACGCAAGGTTGGCAGACCGGCCTTGTCAATCTCGAAAATGAAGGCGGCTTATTACCCTGACGTCGGCTTGGAGCAATTAGTGCCTGATCAGTTCTGGATTGAAGAGGAATGCAAGTATGACATTGCAGCTATGTATGGTATCTCTCACTGGTGGTTTCAAAGACAACGATTCTACATTGACCGATTCTCATCTGAAGGAGACCGCCAAGCAGTAAGGACTCACATGCGTATCTTAAGTGTCGTCCGAATCGAAGTCTTTTCAATGTAATAGGTACAACTGACATGAATACAATAGTCTTCGTCGAGCTGATCTCAAAAATACGTTATAGCAGACAAGGGACTTCACAACACATGACCCGCAGTGACTTTGAAGATACTGTACTTTTAATAATCTTCAAGGTCACTTGAACCAACCTATCACCTGAAGGCAAAAGATTCTAACTACCGTCGTTTCAACCATGACCAGAAACTTGGTTTATCAGACACCGCGTAGAAGACTACCACTGGAATTGAGAGTTACCAGACACAGCTAAACCTCACCAAACCTCGATGGGAACCACGATTTGAGAACAAGCATGACTACACAATCATAGACTCTCCCAAAGGAGAAGTCACATTCAGAGACAACGGGGTTCATGATGATCATGAGTTCAATGAATACACAATTCAGTGATGGCACTCTGCAACAGATAGATGAACGTTGGACTATCGAGTCAAGTAATTCCAGATCACATGACTAATCCAGGGATGAACACCAGATTTTGGACGAAGAAAGATGTTGACTAGGACGAGACTCATGTTCGCTAATCACAAAATGACTAAAGACAGAACGTAGTCTTTCAGAATCTGTAGAGCTTTGATGTGGACGATTCGATAATGGCGACTACCGTTACTGCCGAGACCGAATGAGGGGTAGTCTATTTTTATAAAGCGTGGTTGTAATCATGTAACAGTTAATGTATGACTAAATTGAACTTGGCTTGTATATTCAGTAACTATATACTCACATTCGGATTATATAAACCTGACACACTTCTCCCAAATTTCCTAACTTAAATCAATTGATGACCCAAAATCTCAAACGGATTTGAAATTTTGCTCGGGGAGAAAATGTGATTGTAATTATGAAAATCTGAAATAAAAAGTGATCTATTAACTGATAGGCTCCTCCATATGTGCCAAAACTGTTTTCGATATCCGATGCAGGCGGTGGGGTGATTGAAGGGAGGCAATGATGATTGAGGCGAAAGAACAGTAGGCCTAATAAGACCGACCCCGTATTTACCTTATCGGAAGTTATAGAGGCTAGGTAGGTAAGGTAACATGTTTCCCATAGATCTCGCCAGAGCTGGAGGGATCTTACCCAGGGACAACCCACTAGTTAGTGTGAAGTCCTTAGTATGTTAACAAAAGGAGTTTTATATGTGAGAACAAGGAATAGTGCCGGGCTGAGATAGAGCTATACTGGAATAAACCTAACAAGTGCTAGTAATGAAGTCTTGGTAAGCACTAAGGGATTGAAGACTGACAAAGAAATGTTAATATAAAGGGTTAAAAGAAAGCACCCCCCCCCCTTCCCTTAAAAAAACATTTTTTTAAGGGCAAAGAAAAAAGAAAAAAAAACTGGGTCACTAACATAGCTATTAGGGAATCACAGGTTGATTGCTTGACATTGAAGATACGTATCATGGACCCAATGATACGCTGCAACAACCCTCCCTAGCCACTCAAGATCCCTCAAAGGATTCTATTCTTTTTCACAGAGTACAATAACATTGCCTATCGTCTATCTCACTCCGAGTTAGATGATATAGAAAAGTGCAGTCCTGCTCCAGCCTCCGACGCACTAAATACCAAAAATGCACTATTGAGTCAAGAGCCATGAGATCATCCACACATCTCAGTTAGACGTTTGTTTCTCACCACACTGTGTCAACAAGCAAAGATTTTTAGAGATCCTTCGCATTATCCTCGTTGGTTAATTGCCAAACATCTGAGTGATACGAAAAGTTACTCTCATAAGAAGGACATCCTTCTAGAGCCAACATCCAAACAAGCTCATGGTAGATTTTGACATGTGAGATACCACTATGGATTTAAACTTGAGAAAATGGAAATCAACGATGGGTGCGATTCCTTGAGAATTAAAACTTGTTCCAGGTTGTGAATTGACAAACCATTTTGAAAAACCACTCGATGTGCTCAACAACTGATTTCGAGCACATCGATTGGAACTTATTTTCAAACAAATGAGTTTCTAATGAAATTGATTTATGCTATCAACACTCTCGATATGGTACAAATACTTTCTCAAACGAACGTCGATTGATTTTCAAATCAAGTTTTTCTCTTAATCCGTAAGAGAACCTTAACTACTGATTCACTCTTATCGTGATTGTCTGCATTGAGACTTCCGATACAGAGAACGGAAGGCAAGTATGGAGATCTAGATAGTTACACATTATATGATCTTATACTTACCTACCCTGAATCCCTGTCAAGGAGATTCTACTTAAGATGAAATCTAACCTGATCACAGTCGGTCCCTACACACGGATCCGGAAGGTAATCCAACCAGACTCGGGGCGAATGACAAAGCCAATATCGCCCACATGCTTTAATTGCTAATCATTTTTTTATGTACAGGCTTAAAAGCAAAGATAGAGATGGAGACACCTCGCTCCAGTGGAAGTCAATTCACCACCAATGCTCACTGTCTTAATGTATCCAAGTAATGTCATCATGACAACTGAATGAACCCCCCCCCTACAACACAAATTTCCTGCAACTCGAGAAGTCCATGATCAAGAACAGTGTTAGCATGCCGGCGTCCGAAGTCACAAAAAACATCACGATGAAGGCAACACTTCACAGACAAGGAAGATCAAGAGATTCACTGTGGCTTGATGATCTCAAAGTAAATCTCCAGTTCAACAACAAGTTCTCAAGGACCAAAGTTCAAGACACTAACATAAAGTGTACAATTGATCTCAAAGATGAAGAATCAAAGTCTACAGCTACTGAATTAAGTTAAGACTAGAATGCTATTATTGCAAATTATATTGATAGGGCGACCTCCCTAGGGGAGATTGTTTAGAATGAAAAAGACTCGGTCACCCCCGTGTATTGTTTAGTATAGCAAAGCTCGTAGTTAGAAAGTAAGCATATGACTAGTAATATTGGGCCGGGCCTTTAGCCCACTTGTAAGCCCATACCCAAGCCTATAGTGCTTACATACACATGTATATAAACCCCCCTTCTAGCCATTAGAAGGGGTTGGTTGTTCATTTTAAGCTAATACATTATCTTGCACTTTCTCTCTCTAGAAAGACCACTTTCTCTCTCTAAGATAAAGTAGCCAACCCATCATCTCTTGCTTGTGTTATGATATCATGTATACTATAGTTTTCTTCCCCATCATATCTATAAAAGGAGGTGAGTGGGAGAGGTCTAGTACGTCATTCTTTCAAGCTCATTCGATATTAATAAACACTAATCGTTTGGGTAATACCTTATGTTCTTTTCTGTCGATTATAAGTTGTGCAAGTATGTCGGGTTCTTCATAGGTTCAGGTTTCGCAAGCTAACATCTGGGTTGTAGGCTGATTAAATCTTACAAGTGGTATCAAGAGCTTTGGTTCAAAGATCTTTCAGAAGTTAGGGCGAACTTTTGAAGGTTTTGTTGATCGAGTTTTCGTTGAAGAATGAGAAACGGTTTCTGTTACGGGTTTCCAACGATCGACAACGAGAAGGGTTACTAGTTTTGTTCGATAAATTAGTAACATATTAGCAGCAAGGTTATCGATTGAAAAGGGTTTGTTGTTTTTTAATTATTAAAGATCGACAAGGTTCTGGTGTCTACCGTTGTTTTCTATAATCGGAGATACAGGAAGAAGAAGAAGAAGATAGGGGTCTTGGCTGCTATCTCTCAACTACATAGGGTTTTTACTTTAAGATAATATTGGGCCAACTAATAAGTTAATATATTGGGTCAATACTTTAAGATTGGGTTATTATTTTTGTTTTTATAAAACAAAAGGTTATTGTTTTGTAGTGTTTACACAAGGGACTTTGTTGTTTTGTGATTGTGAGGGTTTATCACAAGGTTTAGCAAATCAATGAAGCGATAAAGAATGACGGGAGCTAAGTTCGATATCGAGAAATTCGATGGAACTGGTGATTTCGGGTTATGGCGGATCAAGATGCATGCTTTATTAATCCAACATGGATGTGAAGCAGCTCTAGAGGTTGTACCCATAGATATGGAAGCTCAAATGAAAGCTGAGCTGAACAAGAAAGCTCACAGTGCCGTGATTTTGTGTTTAGGTAACAAGGTTCCAAGAGAGGTTACCGGGGAGACGACTGCAGCGGGGGTTTGGTCAAAGCTCAAGACTTTGTATATGACAAAGTCATTGGCCAACAAGTTGTACCTGAAGAAGTTGTATACATTCTACTTGCCGGCTGGACGAAAGATTTCCGAGCATATAGATGAGTTCAACAAAATCATTCTTGATTTAGCAAATATTGAGGTAAAATTAGAGGATGAAGATCTTGCTTTATTATTACTCACTTCTTTACCAGCATCATACGAACACTTTGTGGATACCTTGCTTTATGGACAGGAAGAATTTATTTTTGAGGACGTGATGGCCACACTAATTTCAAAGGAAATCAAAGAAAGGTATAAGGCAAAGGGGGATGATGGTGAAGGGTTATATGTGAGTGGAAGAACTGGTCGTAGGGATTCACGTCAGTCAAGGGGAAAGTCAAGATCAAATTCTCGAGGTGGAAGACTCAAGTGCTATCTTTTCCATTTTGAGGATCACTTGAAGAGAAACTATCCGAAGAATAATCGTAAGAAGTCAATAGGTTACGTTAAGAAAGATGAGCAACCTAGCTCTAGTGGTTTGACTTATGACGATTATGAGGTGATGATGGTGATGAGCGCACAGGCTCTGCTAGATTGGATCATGGATTCAAGATATTCATACCACATGACACCCAGGTTAGATATACTTTTTGATTTTCTAGAATCCGATGGGGGCAGTGTATAGTTGGGTGACAACATGGAGTGTAAGACAAGAGGTATTGGCAAGGTGAGGATACAACTGAGAGATAGGTCAAGTTTTGTGTTACATAATTTTAGGTATATTCCTGAATTGAAAAGAAACTTGATATCGCTGGGAACTCTTGAAAAAGAGGGATTTACCGTAAAGTTGCAGTCGGGAAAAGTCAAGGTGATTAATGGTTCCAGGGTTGTTTTATCTGGAATACGAAGGGATAATTGCGTATACTCTTTGGATGGTCATGCAATGGCAGGTGAGCTTAATGATAATGTTGAAGAAAAAGACAGTCTTGCATAGGTTTGGCACAAAAGACTGGGACATGTCAGCGAGGCAGGACTACGGGTGCTGGAAAAGCAGGGGCTGTTTGGCAAGAAAAGTCTAGGTAAGCTTGATTTTTGTGAGAATTGTGTTCTAGGAAAGTCACATTGAGTCAGTTTTGGTGTAGGAAGGCACACTACTCAGGGAGTGATAGACTATGTTTATTCAGACTTATGGGGTCCGTCTCAGGTGGAATCATTGGGAGGTAAGAGGTATTTCTTATCTATTGTTGATGATTATTCCAGGAGGGTATGGGTTTATATCATCAGGTTCAGACACGAAGCATTTGGAAAGTTCAAAGAGTGGAAGCAGTTAGTAGAGAATCAGACTGGGATGACAGTTAAGAAGCTGAGGACAAATAATGGTCTTGAGTTCTGTAACTAGAAGTTTGAGCAACTATGCATTAAGAATGGGATTGCTAGACATCTGACAGTTGTCGGAACGCTGCAACAGAATGGGCTAGCAGAACGTATGAACAGAACTCTCATGGATAAGGTACGCCGTTTATTGATTCAGTCTGGATTGCCCAAGACCTTCTGGGCGGAAGCGACATGTACGGCCGCATATCTTATTAATAGGTCACCATTGACAACGATTGAGAAAATGACACCTATAGAGATGTGGTCGGGACATCCAAGTTGTTGGATCCCGTAATCACTTCATAACATATATCATACACGAATCCACCTAGAAATTAGAGAGAGAGTTGATCTTTTAGAGAGAGAAAGAGGAGAGAGAATGAGAGAAAATAGGAAAAGGAAAAACTATTTTAGAATGATCAACTAACTTTTCTAAAGAGGAAAAGTTACTTATATACCCCGACACATTAAAGTAACGTGCGGGATATTTAACTATGACTCGGGCTCGGGTTTTGCTTAGGATTAAACCTGAAACATATACAATATTAGATTAACTATCGAGCCCGATTCCCGATATTATCCTATTACAATGTTAACTAATTGAATGACCGAGACTTAAATACATAATGGACGAACTTCATGTTCGACTCAATATTTTGAGGCTAACAATCTCCCCGAAATGAGTTTCATTATTACACGCCTTAATGAGACAATAGATGCTTATGTCGTTAAGCTCATGTTGTACTTGGTCCTTTCCTTTGTTCTTTGTTGTAACTTGTTCCTTCATGCATTTGTGATCTTGTGACTTTGATGCCTTTGTCATGTCTTTATCTCAATGCCATCTTGCGATCTTAAGTCTTTTACAACATTCGTCATACCATACCTCAGTCTTGTGAAGCTTAGATCAGAGTTAGCGGAAGTCTTTGTCTTTAAATCTTGAGCTTTCATGATTGATTGTCTTTGTAGAATGAGCATGAATATGTGGTAATGAATCGACTTTGGTTGATTGGGATACTGTCACCACCGTTTTAACCTGCAGGTTTACGTTAGTGATAATCGAGAAAATTGATTTTGAAAATCAATCGACGTATTACTTGTAAAAGCGTTTTTTGTAACACATCGGGAGTTTTAAGCTTTTATCAAAATTCATCAACCGTCAATTCATTTTCTGGACCAAATCGATATCCAGTTGTCACAAGTTTGATTCATATAGAATCTCGCAAGTCACCTACCGAGAGCTTGTTTGAGGTTGACTCAAGCAGGATTTCCATCTTCATTGTGACTACTAAAAGTATCACTCTGATGTTCTGGCAAATATCACAAGGATATTGCGTAGGACTCTTGTTAACAGCTTGTAAACTTGATGATGTTCAACAAGTGTTTGAAATGGAATGTGTCCTAACGAGATTTTTAACTTATCACTTTGCTCTAGACTCGATTAGTGCATTTTGGTTTTAGTACTCGGAGGCTTGAGCAGATTGCCACCTATTCAATATCAACGATCTCGGAATGAGATGTCAATAGATAACGTGTGTATCTCCGTGACAAATGAGACAAGTTTCTGTTGAGAGAAACCCGAATGGCTGGGGAGGGTTGTGCATTGCATCACTGGGTCCATGATGTCGTTTTCAATGTCAGCAATCAACTTGTGATTCTGACAGCATATGTATTGACCCGGTTTCTGCCTTAAGTTGTGTGGAGGGCTTCTTTCTTTAGACCCTTTATCCATACATTTCTTTTTCATTCTTCAACGCCTTCAATGCTTACCAGGACGTCATTACTAACACCTTGTTGTGATTGTTCCAGTGTTAGCTCAATCTTAGTCAGCATTATTCCCATATACATTCATCTCCAATCATACCTAAGGACTGCTATTTCTAACTTTGGATTATCCTTGGGTAGATCCTCCGGTTCTGGTTGGATCATAGGATTGATTCCTAACCTAACCACCTTATGACTTCAGAATCGTCGTGAAATTAAGAAAGTTGGTATAATATCGAACCATAAAACTTTTTCTTTCAGTTCAGCACATTGAGTCGAATAATCAAATTTAATTATATTTTTCTCCCCTATTTTAAATAATAAACACTTATTTTTTTTTTGAAATACATTGTGAATTAAAATATTTCTTGAAAATTCAGTGATGAGAAAATATTTATCAGCATGAATGGTTTGGAACATTTTGAATAATGTTTTTGAATACAAAAATGTCGTTGTTTGATGTATCCTAAAACATTAAAACTTTGTTTTTTCGTAAAACTCCCCCTCAAAAATAGGAGCAATTGAAAATTGAGTTGTCTTTGAAAACAATGAAGGTTTGGAGTGTTGAACACATAATTATTGAAAATATGAATTGTCCATCGAGAAATTCTTTTTGAATTGGTGTTAAACATTTTTTTTGAAAAACCAAATGTTATAGACTTCTCTTCTAACGCTAATGTAAGGCACTGATACGTACACTAACCTTTTTCTTGAGCTAAAAAACATAGAAATGTCTTGTAAGAACATCTCAAGACCAGAGAAAACGTTAAATTTTCTCGTTGTGAGAATAAGTTATAAAACCCCTTTATATGAAGTCCCTGGTTATGTACTGATATTATTCATATAAATCCATTAGAAAATTAGAAATGTAACATGTTTGAAACTATTGCAACTCTCCGCCGAACTTCATTTACACACACGGGTCAATGTTAATCGACATTTGTCTAAGCACGTAAATGTTATCGATTTCCAAGAGACATGTCAAAAGAATCTTTTTTGGAAATTTTCTGTTTTTTCTGATTTTGTATTTCTTTTGAAGTTTTATATTTTTGTATTTAGCTTTTCTCAAAATATGTACATGGTGATGTTGTGATGATATCAAGCAGTCTCATTTTGTCAGAACCTCCAAGTCAGCTGGAAGTCAAACATCTCCCATTACCAATCCCTTCTGACAAGATACTTAAACCGATCCTCAGGAAGAGGCTTTCGTAAACATGTCACTAATTGGTATACATTTCTGACAAAATATAATTCAATAACTACATTTTCAACCTGTTCCTTTACGAAATGATTCCGATATGGATGAGCCCTTAGTTTCGAGAATACTGTACGGGGATTGCATGATATTGCTATGGCTGACAAAGATATCTCAGAACAACGGTAATTTTATTGTAGTTAAAGACAAAAATCTTTGAAGTTGTGTCCTCATCCCACATTTACTTGAGCACAACTTGCAGGATAAACGCCCGAACTCTGCCTCTGCTGAAGACATTGCAGTGTAGTTTTATTTCTTTGACATCCAACTTACTAGCTTATCAACAAGGAACTGTATCCCTCCAGAAGTGCTTTTCCGTGTATCAAGGCATCCGGCATGATCAGCGTTTGAAAATGCTGTTAGTTCAAAGCCAGAATCCTTTAGATACTAGAGTCCCATGTTAATGGTACCCTTTAGGTATTTAAAGATTCTTTTAACCTCCTTGAGGTGCTTTTGTGTTGGACGTGCTTGATAACGTGCACAATAGCATACTGCTTGCACTAAGTCTGGTCTACTAGATGTCAAGTACATGAGTGACCCGATTTTACTACAGTAATCAGATTGGTCTACGGGTTCTCCACTCAAATCTACATTTAGTTTGGGTTTTGTAGCTAATGGTGTACCAATAGAGTGACAATTGTCCATATTATGCTTTATCAGAATTTCTAAAGCGTACATGGCCTAATTGATAAAAATACCTTTTGGGGACTGGTGGATCTGTAGTCCTTAAAAGAACTGTATCTCCCCCATTAAGGACATTTCAAATTTACTGTGCATTAACTTTTCAAATCTTTTTGAATATTTAGGGTTTGTAGACCCAAAAATTATGTCATCAACGTAAATCTGCACTAGTAGAATATCCTCCCCGTATTTTATCTTGAATAAAGTTGGGCCAATTGTACCTTTAGTAAAGCCTTTGGACATCAGGAAGTTGGAAAGTTCATCATACCAGGCTCTTGGAGCTTGCTTTAATCCATACAAAG
This sequence comes from Tanacetum coccineum, assembly GCA_026074375.1. NCBI lineage: Eukaryota > Viridiplantae > Streptophyta > Magnoliopsida > Asterales > Asteraceae > Tanacetum > Tanacetum coccineum. The sequence continues at coordinate 33,867 of BQNB010004778.1, read as the reverse complement.
CTTTCCTAAGAAGGTAGACTTTTTTTAGATGATCTGGATCAACGAACCCTTCTGGTTGAGCAACATAAACCTCCTCCTTCAGTGGACCATTAAGAAATGCCATTTTTACGTCCATCTGATAGACTGGAAAAGACTTGTGTGCTGCGTAGGCAACGAAAATCCGAACTGCTTCCAAGTGAGCAACTGTTTCAAATGATTCTTCGAAATCAATACCCTCTTCCTGAGCATAACCTTTAGCTACAAGTCGTGCTTTGTTGCGAATTACAGTCTTTAATGTTTATCCAAACATTAATGAAAGCCCGATTAAGATTGTCTCTTCCATTTGCTTTCCCCATGGACAACTTAATGTGGGGATCGAGTCAGAGCTATATGACTCGGTTACCAAAAACAAAGCGCTTCGTGGGAGGGCACCACACATGCTTAATTTTTTCTTTCTTTACTTAGTTCTAATGTATGTGAGAGGCTTGTCTCTTCCGATCTGTTGTTTGTGCTTTGTGATTGTTTAATAGGATTGACCCCAAAAATTTTTGAAGACTCATCTGTGTTCGGTGTTTTGTCCCGCCACTCGAGCTCCTAGCCTTGCTTGCAATAGTTGGGGAAATCTGATATCCTAGATTATTATCGACTAACATCTATCTTTTAGTATACTTGATAAACGGCTTAAGATTTTTGTGATACTTTCTCCATGCTCGGATTATGCATTCGACTTTTTGAGTTCTAGTATGGGGTTTTAAGCCTTAGACTATGACGCATTGAGGACAATGTTTAATTTTAGTATGGGGTAGTATATCTTCGATATGATCTTGACTACCCTTTGCCCGTTGATTTCACGTACCCCGTTTCTCGCAAAAGAATTTTAAATTTTTAAGTCTTAATATCTAGTTTATTGTTTATATATAAAAAAAATGTGTGTAATAATGGAAAATAGAAAATAGTTGATAAAAATAATAAGTGTTTTGACACGAATGTAGACTTTCTGTTGGTGAGAACGAAAAGTAAATTTTGACCCGACCGGTTTTATATCTTAGCTTTTCTCCTTAACATATATAGATTGAATTTTGCTAATCTTTTATACAAGGAGCTATAAAACGCGAGTCTAGCTTGAAAAAGCCAAGACTTTGCAAGTTCCCATAATTGATTTTAAATATGCGAAGATCGATATATTAGAATTAAGATTGTTGCCAGTCTATGTGACTTGTTAAAGTCCGATCTTAATTTCGCATACTAAGTATTCACGAGTTTTTCTTTATTAGATATTTTTAAATTGTGAAAGAACAAGAGAGATAGAGTAAGTACAAGTTTTGATGTTAAACATAGAATAGTTGGATTTCTTTCAAGCTCATAAGTATTAATTCTGGCTTTTTGCTCCTGTCAGCTTAATAAACATTATATAATTGTTGAATAAATAAAGTTTCTTCTTTGTTTTTGCGATTCTTTAGTTTTACAGATCATCTTCGTAGAGAATCCTTTCTGGTGAAAGAAAGTACACATCGAGGTTTTATCAGTGTTTGTGGAGTAAATAGACTCCTGGACCATGGTCCGGTACTCGCATACCGAAGTGGCAGTTGTTAAAAGACCACTAACTTGAAATATAGGCAAGTAATCAAATTAATAGTAATAAAGTCGGAAGCCGAAAAAGACTTTTGGATCATGGTTGGCTCGCATACCGATGTGACAGTCGTTTAAAGGGTGGAGGTAATAATAATAATAATAATAAAAATTGTGGGTTGATAAAAGTTTACTGCCTCTTGCTGGCTCACAACTGATGTGACAGTCTTCTAAATAAGGCACATAGTAATAATAATCCGAGACTGATAAAAGTTTGCTGCATCTTGCTGGCTCACAACCGATGTTGCAGCCTTCTAAAAGGTCAAGGAATTCACCGAGGTCGAAATAAGACTCCTGGACCATGGTCGGCTCGCATACCGATGTGGCAGTTGTTTAAAGGACCGAGGTTTAATAATGTTGCTATAATAATATTAATAATAATAATAATAATAAAGCCAAATTTTGACTCTGGTGTTATCTAAATAAAGCCTCCGTCTCTGGACTCGTAGTTGAGTTGTTTCAGATGAAATAAAAAGGATAACCCCTAAATCATGTGAATTTAGAACCTTTAATTGGACTTATTTTCACCACATTGTCTCTTTAGGAAAGGATTTCAAACTATTAATGGTCTAAACCGGGTTTACTTTGTTAATAAGGACATAATTTATTTGTCACCAATAATAATAATAAAATCCTTAGAGGGAATTAGGAATAAGGGAGGAAAAGTAAGTAACAATTACTTTAAGAGTAGTGTTAGCCATCATAACTTGTATTTTTAACCAAGATCTGTTTTAAGCTTGGCTTGGAGAGGTGAAAATCGGGGACGACGAATTTATCAATTTGGACACTTTTTGTGCTTTTTGTTCCGTGATCCTAAAAATTATCAATGAATAATGAAAGCAATACATTATGTCACACTTGAATAAGTTGTAAGTTGTAAATTATGAAAATCATAAAAAATGAAAAAACTTTGGAAAATGGGGAAACGGGGTGTTTTAAAATTTGTGATTTCTTAACTTTCCCCACAAAAGACTTTGCTGCTTTTCAAAGGATTAGTTTGTGGAGGTTTTGGAGTATTTGGTTTTAAAGCATATAACATTGCGTGAGGACACGGCAATCACTTAGTTTGGAGAATTTTGATACACATATCCGTTTTATACTAAAAATGACCCTAACATGATCAAATTATGCAAATTATACTTGTATATTGCTTGTTTTGTCATTTGTGATGTGTAGAGACGGATATTGCAAATATCACAAGAAAAGAACCAAAACCGGGCAAAAACGAACACGAGAACGGATAGAGTGCACAATAGCCGGAAGTTTTCTAGCAAATGGACCACAAAAGTCAACAATTGTCAAACCTTGGTCAACCACAAAATGACAAAAACCCTTAAAATGCCAAAAAACGCCTTATAGTTTAAACATATTTCACAATGGTCCTAAAAAACTCAAATCTTCCTTTTTATATTAAAAGGCTAACGGTCGTTATCTTCTAACCAAACCCAAAACCATGTTACAAATACCTTTCAACCGGCCCATTCAGGACATAAATATTAACCCGATCTAACAACTAAACAAGTTTGGAAGTTATGTGGTTGATCTACAAATTACAACAAGAATGTAAAAAGGTTACGAATGCACAAACTAATCTATAACACTTTGTATTTTGGCGATTACGAGTATTCTTCGCTTGCGCTTTTGAAAGGAAGATTGGATCACCACTTGTTTTGTAAAAGTATGTATAAGTTGGGATGATTGGGAAGTTGACCGTTATGGGAACGCCAACTTAGGTTGTCTTTGTCATTTCTATGATCGAGACGTTTGTATATATTTCTGAGTCTTTATCATGGGACGGTCGGGAAAGTTACTAGCAACTATATACCTTATTTGTTCAGGCTTAATCTATTTGTTTTGTGAATTTTATTTAACAACAATTTACATTCTTTTCCTAGCAATTAACCTTAGTTTTTACTCGAACGAGGTTGAGATCGAGCCATGCATGTCTATTCCGTCGTTACGGCCATGTATGCGTGATTCAGCCACCTTGTTTGTTTAATACTTTTGATGAAAGTTAGAAGATCTCATACCCTATATCATTCTTCGTCCTAACCCTTGGTTAAACTTGAATGAGGATGTGATCAAATAATACATGTCTATTCTGTCGTTACGCCCATATATGTATGATTCAGTTGCTTTGTTGGTGTGATACTTTTGGTGAAAGATTGTTAGAATGATCAACCTTAAGCTTTGTAAGAACCCAATTTACCTTTTGACTTGTTTCTCCTTAGCTTTAGTGGTGGAAATGTGTATCCTTGCCAAGCATATGATAGAAAACTAATCACGACCGAGCAAATGAGCGTACCTATTAAATGTTACACCCTAGATTAGTTGAGTGATCTGAGTGTTTTCATTTCTCATATTTCGTAAGGTGCTTGGTTTTATACAGGTGATTAAACGAAAGAAATGCTTAAAGGAAAAAATCCTTGACTTTGGTTGGGATACATTTTTGATATAATCTAGAGTCTACTTGAGGACAAGTAGGATTCAAGTGGGGGGATATTTGATGACATCAAATAACGTCACATTTATACCATCATTTATCCCAAATAAGTTACCCATTTTTATATAAATATTGCAAAAATTTGTACTTAATTGCTTAAAAGTGTTATTTGCAGTAATTAAGGAGTGATTTGTGAAGAAATGTTAAAAGGTGCATATTTTGGAGCTAAAACAAAGACATTTGAAGATTACTCAATTCTACTCAATACGCCGTATCCAGAAAAAGAGATATGGCGTATCAGCGCCAAGTCTTCACAAGAAAACGCGTTTAAATACTTCCCAATACGGCATATTCACCTTCTGCCATATACCGTATCCATGAAGATAATTATTCAGAGATACGAAGATATTTATATTTTGGGAATGTATATCATATTGATCTTAAACTTTGCGCGCACTCCAAGGGATACAACCCAATATGTCGTATTGGCCTAGCCTAATACGGCGTATCCAGCCTTTTTTAGAAACTATAAATAGAAGACTCAAAAATGAGTTTTCCTTGTGTAAAATCATATTCTTCATATCATACATAAAAGACGATTTTCGAAAGAAAAGAAGAGCAACCAAAGGTCAAGAATTGATCACGACTACATAGAAGACACCGTGTAATTCTTATAGTCTTGGAATCATTTAATTTTTGGTATCGTTTGGTAAAACATTTAATTTACCTTGGCTGTTTGATCACACTTGTATAATTACAATGGTTATGGGCTAATACCCTTAGGTATTAGCCATTTTAATGAAGATTTAATGTTTGGTTTGTTTAAAATCGATTTACTTAATTTATCATTAAAAGTTTAATTATGTTATTCACATGATACTTGTCTACGTGTTTGAATATGCAACCTATCATTCAACTGGGTCTAGTTACGCCTAATAAGTGAGCTAGATACTAGGATAGCTCTCCATATTGTGTTTTATATTACTGGACCAATAAGATCACAAATAACGTTCTATCTTTGTCTTTAAATTAAGAGCTTAGTTGGACCGACAGGTGACCCGTAATGTTTCAACAAGTATGATTCTTGATTTGTGATAAAGATTTGAAAGGGTGGACACCCGCGACCCACAGTATATAAATACCGTCAATCAGTAAGTGGGTAAAGTCCTGATGGGTAGAGGTTTTCAAGGATCACCATTGCTATAATCCCTAGATAGATTATAATTAAACAAAAAGGATGCTTTATGCTGATACGTTAATTATGACAGGATTCAACGTGTCCAGGTCTTAGGATGATATCTCCCCTAAGTCTTAAGAATGATATGCCGCTTTGAGATAAGAAATCATTGCACTAAATTAATAAACTAGCATTTAACCGGATTTAATATGTCTAATACAGTTTTCTATTATTTGGCGTGTGCCGCTCTTTTATCTTCTGATTGTTTTCTTGCATGTTTACTATGTTTAGAATGGATTATTGTCACCATAAAACCTGTGCCAGTCTCTCAGGCTGAAAACCCCCATCATTGTTAGAAAATGTATATAGCATAGGTTTAACAAGTAATTAGAATTAACTTAAGTAGAGTAATTAAAATACTGGGATATTATAAGGTTAATGACCTAATGTTAGTGTTCGACACCCTACTTACTCGGAACTCTACCCCACAGAAAAAATTTCGGATACACTGCCTTTTACATGTGTGTTTTTGGATAAATCGGCTAAATATAAAGGTAAAATTTGGTTAATCAATAAAATTGACCTACACGACAGCATATAATCATGCATGACGAGTTCGAGATGAGCATGATGGGTAAACTTAACTTCTTCCTTGGATTACAAATAAAACAAATGGAAGATGGTATTTTCTTTAATCAATCTAAATATATTAAAGAAATGCTTAAGAAATTTGGCTTAGAAGAATCTAAACCAATGAAAACCCCCATGTCCTCTGATACCAAACTCACGAAAGACGAAGAGTGTGAGTCGGTAGATAGTACCAAGTAGTTTATTATAACTAACAGTAAGTAGGCTTGATATCATGTTTAGTGTCTGCCTTTGTGCCCACTTCCAAGAGGCTCCCAAAACCTCTCACCTTGAAGCGGTTAAGCGTATCTTCTGATACATTAAAGGCACTACGCACTTAGGATTATGGTATCCTAAGGGGACCGGCATAGAAACAGTAGTATATGCCGACTCTGATCATACGGGAGATTATGTGGACCGAAAGAGCACTAGCGGTATTTGTACGTTTGTGGGATGTTGTTTGACATCTTGGTTCTCGAAGAAACAAACCGCTCTTGCTATATCCACTACCGAAGCCGAATACGTAAGCGCCAAAAAGGCATGTCAACTCTCATTTCTAGTCCGTGTTCCATTCCGTGTCATGACAACTTAAATACTTCATCCGAAGTACCTTAAGCATTTTTAAAATGTCATTCCTATTTGTAAAATTTTCATCAAAAACTGAGTCCAAAACCCCTTACTGAGGGCGGCCCCCATACCATAGGCAGCCCTCCAATATATTTAGGACCGCCATCAGCAGACTCTAAATCTGAACACAACCAAAAAATTTCAAAACACAAAAACAAACACCCCCTTTCATATCTGCTGCGACGAACATGAACCCATCACCCCAAAAACTCATGATCAACCACTAAAACTATAATTGAAGATCAAATCAACACATATAATCACTCACGACATCTTAAAGACCATCAATTGTAAGTCATTTCATCTATTTTCTTTCAATTTGAGTCTAGTGTTCATGATGAACACTAAAATTGAAATTGGGGATTTTTCATTTTTCTTTCAATATTGTACAATTAAGACTACTAGGATACAATGTATAACTAATATGCTTCCCGTAGACATAGGATTTGCATACATTAGTGAATTTGTTGAAAATTTGATTTCGAACCAAAACCCCAATTTTATTTTCAAATTACTCACGTTAGGAACATAATGAAATTGTGGTTATGCATTGTCAATACAACTTAAAAACGTTTTCAAACACATGCATAATGATCTCATGAACAAAGGTCGAGATGCATAATTCATATGTATTTTTTGACATGTTTGGATGAGCAAAATTAAACTAAGGAGCGTTTGGATTAACTCTTAAGATTTTAACTTTTATGTCGAGTTAATCGTTATTCCACATTTGGTACATCTAGGCACACACTAGACACGAACTCAAAATATCAACACATATACAAGAGATTAAAATATGACTTTGATTGTTTTGTTCTAGGTAACAATGCCACTAATTACCTCACTAGATCATCAAAAGACCCGAAACTACATTCTACTCATATCAAATGAATTTAATTAACCATTATAAAACACAATTACTAGTCTTGAAAAATGATATTTTCATGAGGGTAGGGTTGTGAGTCAAAATTTTGAAAACATGAGTCACATCCGTGCTAAGTTTAAGTCAATTGATTTTGATTGTTTGTTGAACATAAACGAACAAATTGTTCCTCGTTTTGTTCTCGAGTTCTATAGTCAACTAACTTTTGATTATAACTCCACGGGTCATTTTGTGGTCAACTTTGTTATACAAAGTAAGTCATTCTCTCTCACTCTTGAGGAATTTGGTCAAATCTTAAAAATACCGTTCAAAGGTCAAGTATCTCACACCGACATGTGGTCACTCAACTACTTGTCAATAAGTGTTCCTAGTAAAGGTCGTTATAAAACCACTCATCCGTCTCCAAGTGTTGTCAAGTCTTTCATTCAAACTCCTCGACAAGGTCAAGTCACTCGTACCAAAAACAAGAAAACCATTGTCGTCGACAAAAACAAAATCTTAACTCGTGAAATTCAACCTCATATGAAACCATGGGTTACCATCATTCATGAAAACGTCATTTGTCTAGGAGGTCATAAGGATCATGTCTCCGCGTGTCTTTGTCATTTGCTTTATTGCATTAAAACCTTCACTCGATATAATCTAGCATTCTTCATTCTCAAAAGAATGGAAAAGACTCGAAGCAAACCTAAGGAACTCTTACCTTATAGAATGCTTTTGACTAGATTGTTCAAACATGTTGTGTCCGTCTTTCCTGAGCTAACAATTGATCTATATATCTCACATGATCGAGTCATGCATACCCTCGCTCCTCACTATGAGTGAAAGACACGATCGGATCGTGACAAGAAAAGACCTCGTGAGTCAAATGCTAGCTCCTCCTCTACTACTCTAAATCATACATCCTCATCTCATCCGTTGGATGATCCCATTGATGAAAATGATGATGAATCATTTCATTCTAATCCTTCCTCTCCATCCCAAAATGTCTCCTCCTCGTCCAATGTTGTCTCTAGAGTCCGTCAAAACCCTCCTTATGAAAGTCAAATTTGAACACCTATCTCTCCAAAACTATAAATCATCAAACCCAACAACGAGATGCTCACCAGGAAGGGTTAAGGTTAATTAGACAAGCTCTCAAGAACATGATGGGTGGAAAACGGAAGTGAACATGTTGGCATAACTACTAAGAGACTATTATCATTACTATTATCCTTCTTGTTTAATACATTATGTCTTTTGATATATTATTAGGACTAGGAATGGCAAATGACAATTACATTTGACTTGGATGATTTTCTCCATCCCACCAACATTCTATGATTAGCAAATTGAAAGAATATGACATGCGAACAATGCCACTACTTGCTAAATGATTTACATGCTAGTTTAGGACTACATATTATTGCTTGAATTAGTTGATTATTGAATTTGGTAGATGCCGAAATCACTGGATTTAAGAAAAAAAAACTGGAAATTTTCTGTCTTCCTGAAAACGGCCCCCTTAAATACCCGACGGACCCCCAATATATTTAGGACCGCCTGGTGATATGGGACCATCGTCAGGGGGGAACGTAAATTTTGAGTTTGCCTCTTTTTTTGTATCATTGACCTCCTACCTACATTCTCAAGTTGTCATTTTCCTGTTTAGCTAAACCATCTTTGGCATCCTCTTTCATCCAAACCATGCTTTACCATGTAAAACTATCCTTTCCATTATTTAAATCATCAAATTCTCATACCTCACTACCACCCTCACCTTCTTCATTCTCCTCTTCTTCATCATCAATGTCTTGCTCATACCACCACTCCAACTTTTCTAGAAAACCAAGAATGTCGATAAGACAAGTATGGAAACGCAAAACATCCACTCCAAAATCATCACCTCCTTTTCAAAATGACTGACCTCCACTTCCTACAAGAGTCTACTTACAATTTCCTTCACCACCACCATACAATCCCTTAAGAGATCAAATGATCAACCAACTCCATAACATCTCCACCATCCTTGATTCACACACTAATCCATCCAATGCCTACATTCATGCACCACCTTCACCACCACCACAACAAATCTATCCTCCTTCTCATGCTCAAGTTGAATTTCACTCAAGTTTTTGTCATTGTTGCAAGTTTTCTAGACACCAATTCCACTCCTTGAGAAATGAAATCAACTTCATTCACTTTCTTCTTACCCGTCCCATACCTTAAACTCGTGCCCCTCCAAATCATGTGTCACCAACCCCTTCTTTTTCCTTCTTTAATAAATCATTCTCATATGATTAATCTACCTAAATAATCGACCTTCCATCTTTTGATTATGGCATCTTCTACTCTTCAAGAATTCACTAGTGTAGATCTATGCCTTATTATGTCTTTATGATTATCTACTTTCTATTGTAATGATTCGTACAAATATCGTATGAAATTTGTTTTAGCTCATATTAGATCTAATTTTATCTTATGTTGTATGAATGTATTAGTTGCATTTGCTATTGTATGAGTTTCTTGATTGTTGAATAAAACTCTCTTTTGGGTGACTTAAATATAATGTGTTGCTTAAAAGATATTTGTCTTGCACTTGTATTTCTAACTTTGTTTTGTAGCAAACAATTTTCGTAAGATCGATCCCTTGGTGCCCCAAACAAGGGGGAGCATACATCAAGGGGGAGTCTTGATATCGTCGATTTTTCTCTTCCTACAACTACTCGACGATCATCCTTTTTGAATTCGACAAAAAGGGGGAGAAATGGAACAAAACTCATTACTAATGTGTAACTATTAATTTTATACAAAATGAGTTTATATTTTGTCATCATCAAAAGGGGGAGATTGTTAATACAAATAATGTCTAAAAATGTTATTTATATTTTTTGACCTCTCAATGTTTTGATAATAACAAAATGTAAAAACGTTTACGATAAAATTAAACGTTTACAAATTATTAATCGTAAAATTCCATTTCTAAGATTAGTAATCACTTAAGGTATGAACAAACAAATCATTAAGCATGATTAGTGATCAAGAAAATATTTTTCTCTTATCCATTACATTTTTACAAAAGATTTTCACAAAATTAATTATACAAAATATTTTCTAATTAAAAGAAAAGTTTTATTAAAAACTTAAAATTTGAAATTCAAATTTTCCCCCCAAAACAGAAGCTTCTATACCAGATACAACATTCCCAGGGGGAGGATTGTTTAATACAAATCATGTTCTGTGTCAAATGTTATTTTATCATTTTTTGACCTCTCAATGTTTTTGATTTTATTAACATATGTTAAAAAACGTTTACGATGTAAAATTATGACTGTGTTCACCAAATTATTTTCGTAAAATTCCATTTCATAAGATTATGTTATGTGTGTTTCTATTAAGCGTAATGAACAAACAAATCATTAAGCATGATAGTGATCAAGAAAATTTTTTTCTCTTCTCCAATTAAGACCATTTTTTGACTAATAAGATTTTTAACAAAATTTATCTATACAAAATATCTTTTCTAATTCAAAAGAATACAGTTGATTATGCTACTTAAAAACTTAAAATTTGAAGTCAAACTCGTCCCCACCCAAAACGGATGCTTCCTCTATATCAGATACAACCTTCCCCACCAAACAAAAGACAACAAAAAAAAAGGAGCGAGTCTACATGGAGGCCTCAACTTATACGGCCCGGCGTTGCCCCCTTACTATACTCTAGGGACCGCCGGAACTTTGTTTCTAACAGCAGCACCTCGACGATTTCCTTTTCTTCTCACCCCTCTTTCTTTCCACCAAAATTCAACCTTCCCTACCCCTTAACTCGATCTTCACTCTCCACCTCCCTCTTAACTCATCCCATTCTTCCGATCCCCCGCTTTATCTCTGTCAGTTTATTTTCCGTTGGTTTTTCCTGCCTTTAAATACATGCTCCAGCCCACTTTTGCTGAAAATCCCAAATCACCTCTTTGCATGAATTTTCTCTCACTCTTTCATATATCTAAAAAACCTTCGTGTTCTGTGCCTTCTGTATAAATATCTTGATCATCTTACTACTTTTGATTTGCTTTCTCATAATGGCGTTCTAATCTCTTCTTGTCTTCTTCATTTTCCGTTGTTTCCCTCACTTCAAGTGCCTCAAGAGGATTAACTTGTATTAGCAAACGAGAAACGACTTTTTTTCTTACTCAGTGTTGATTATCGTGTCTATCTGCTGTTCTTCTAAGTACCACAATCTCTATTTAGTAATTGTCTTGTGGTGTATTAGTGTGATTTGGTTATTGCGTGTAAAATCCCAGATAGTGTAGATCTACGTTGTTAGTATAATGATGGTGTTGTGGTAGATTGGTTCTAGCTAAGATAGGAATCAACATTTTGCTGTAGTGTCGGCGCGGAACTATAAACGAGTAAGCGACTGTTGTGTGTGTCGGTTTTCTTTCGCCTGAAGGGGTGTTTCCTTTGTGTGTCTGACATAGTGATGGAATTCTCAAGCCAGGATCATTCAAGGTTCGGTGTTGGAAGTAGTGTCGAGAATGAGCTTCGTGAGCCAGATCCTCACTATTAATATTGGTGTCTCTGGGTTTGACTTGTTCCTTTTCTTTTTCGTCTCGTTCATATTAATTGTCATTGTTATTTAGCTTTAGTTTTGGATTTTTTTTGGTACTTGTTCTTTAGGGCAGAATTTGGTTTTCTTAAACTTACAGAACTCGAGTTAAAATAAAGATTCTTATTTTTATTCGTAAGCAAGTTTTTTCAAACAATTAATTGTTCCTTTAAAACTTTTCTAACACACCTTCTAGTTTCCTAATATGTTTGTATAAACTTTGCATAAACCCTATGTTAATATATAATCTAATTGATTAACGGTGGTTTTACTGCCTGACTGTGTGTTGTCGGCACGGGTTTTTGTGTTGAATTCAATTCACACTTTAGTCTCTTACACACTTTTCACTTGCATAATTATCAGTTGATAAAACGTGCGGTCTTTGCACAGTGTGTTAGTTTGTATCTATGGTATTTTAATGGTTGGTTTTATTGATGTTGACGAGGGGGGGGGAGGAGGGTGGGGTTGGTGGTGGGTGAGAGTCAACGGCGAAGGTAGTGATGGCGGTCGGAGGGGATGAGGGGAAGCTGAAATAAGAGTGGGGGATATTATAGGGAGACATCAAGTGACTTCCGGTACCACTTCCTTTTCTTCAACTTACCCCCCCCATCTCCCTTCCTCCTTAGGCAGGGTACTGTCTTCTAAGACATAGATATGAAGAATCTCTGTAAGTGTCAAGTCTTAAACTTATACGTCCCATATTAGCATCCTTATTTATGATTTATAATCTAGCTTTGGGTTTAAAGCTATGCGTGATCTTGTCTTGAAACCCTAGCGCATTAGAGACTTACCACACTTATTGCTTAAAGGCCAATTCTTAAACTGGTTATTTATAGTACACTAAACCAAGTCTTTTACCAATTAATAGTGAGTACATACTCATTGATCTCAAGGTCACATGTGGTCCAAACTAAGCTTCACATTTAAGGGCAAATATAGGGAGTTATTAGTGTATACTATTGTTTCCTAGATGTTATTAAATGTGTGTCCTTTATGGAGAAGCCCAATCTCGGCATCTATGTGTTCTACTTCGTGTTTCCTCATATCACATAGATCTCAGTTGATGATAGGTTTGCATACAAAGCCACGGTAAACAAGTATCAAACTGATAATCAATTGTTTATACAAGCAATCACACGATAAATTGAAGCAAATCCGACTGTCTTCAAAAAAACCAACAAATTCTGATTTTTATTAATATTAGTACATACCCGAGGGTTTTAGCCCTTCAAACGGCCATATATCAATTTTACATAGAGTATATAATTTAGCCAAGGTATAAATTAACCGACGTTAACGATATGATATCCAAAATAAGCTAACACAATTACAAAAGTATAGGGATTTAAAAGTTGTTTTCCTATGAATTGATTACGTTAATGCTCAAGACCTCTTCTGCTCTTCTTCTTCTCTGAAAAATTGGATTTTATTTGTTTAGATATCGAAAATATGTTTAAGCACACACTTAAAAACTGTTTTGGAGTTTTCATATTTATAAGGTCTGGAAAAAGGTCGACGTATGGCCACTATCTCGAAAAGCTTCTGATATAGCGTATTGGGGGTTTCTTGGTGTAGGAGACCATGTTAATTTTCTTTGATTCTTCCCAGAATATTTTATTTCCAATAGCTGTGTGTGTGTGTCAGGTATGTTAGGATTCTCTGGGATTACGGATATTGTTATTGTTTCATTTGTCTCGGTATCTAGTCGTTGTGCATGCAGAGATACGCCGTATCTTCTGTCTCTTGATGATACGCACGTATTGGGTGATATAGTACTGTTTAATCTTTTAATTCTTCTTCGTTTTTAAGCTCAAAATGCTGTGCCTTTTTGCTAACTTTACAATAAAGTACTCATATTTATCATGCCATGTTGCTTATTACAAATATTTAAGTTATCAAGTCTTTTGCATGTGTGTGTGTTTTTTGTGCGTACACAAATGGTGGGATAAATTGATGCTATAAAATTGTGACGTATTGTGATGTCATCAAATATCCCCCCCACTTGAATCTATCTTATCCTCAAAGTAGCCTTTAGAAGTTTTTGAGTTCATGTATCGATAAGGCTCTTTTTCTGTTAAGCATTTATTTGATCATTACCAAGTAGGTATACACAACCAAAAAACCTCACGAAATAGGAAGATTTGAAAACACCTCAATTCACTCAAATATCTACTCTATGTGGGAAACATGTAAGTGTGCATTCACTCAAGTGCTGTTGCGTGTGTGCGTGAGGATGGTATTCTCATCATAGGCTTTCCAGCTAGGATACAACATCTTCTCCATCACTAGAGCATAAAAAGTAACATGTTTATAAAGGGTAACAATGGGTTTTTTATAGGTAAGGCTCTAGGGTTGTCATTGTACTACAATCTTTCAACCAAAAGTACCACACCAAATAAGGCAGCTGAAGAACATATTCTGGCCGTTAACGATGGGAATAGACAATGTCGTGTATTCGAGTACTCTCCTCATTCAAGTTTAACTATCACCAGGGTTAGAATGAAGAATGACTATATGCGGTAGGGGATCTTTAACTTTCTCCAATATTAATAAAACATACAAGGGCCAGAGTGTAGACATGCATACCCACGTGGGACAGTAACGTGCCGGTGTATAATAATGACATGCTCATACATATATCATTTACGTTAAAACCCTTCATGGTTATTGATTATGAATGGGAAATTAAAATTGTTGCTTAAATAAAAAATTATGAAGAAAATAGCTTTCAGGTCACAACGATAGACTCGCACACATGTTTGCTTGTGCTAGATACTTCTTCCCCGACCGTTACCATGAAAAACAAAGTATGCGTCTCCAAACATATTTACTACACGTCTTGATTCATAGATCAAAAACCATACGCACAACATATGTTGGCTAGTTACTTATCGGTCTAACTTCACCTATTCTCATCCCCATAACTTTAGATACTTTTACTATGACAAATACATGTGGACTCGGATAGTCTACCATCTCATATACAAAACTTTAATCGTTTGACTGGGTATATGTTAATATCACATACCTTTTCTATTATATTGTCAAACAAGCTACAAATAACCTATATAACGTAGGTGGAAAATGCAATGTATATGTTTTGTTTTTGTGTTTGTGTTCTATCGTCCACGGTTACGGATATCAAGTAAGGGACAATATATTAAAGACAAATCCTTGTTTGATCACAAATCTCTGGCACAGGGATCAGAAAGAGCGCGAACCCAATGCCTCAAGGCGTTACCCCATTTTTATAGGGAACTACATGTGCCCACTTAATGGGACGGGTTGACTGCCCACAAGATCATAATATGATTTTGGGGTCAACCCACGAACCTTAAATGATAAATCATAATACCCATACTTCATTCTTATAATTCTTGGCCCATTTCCATAACAAAAGCCCAAACCATTTAAACCATGGTCAACAGATTTATAAACGGGTCAAACAGTCAAAACAGTCAAAATCACTGTTTATCTCCTACCCCTTCCCTCCCTTTTCACCAATTCTAAACGCAGGGTAAATCAAGCCATAGTACACGTACTCCCGTCCTTCTAGAAGCATATTTCTGACACCTCTGACACATTACTAGTCCACGCTGGCAATCCCAAGCAATACCATCGGTCAATTGGAGGTGTACAAGATCTAACGGATGAGATAATGTGATTTGGAGGCGGTTAATGATCTAAGACCAAGATTGGATGATTGAAATAGCGTTCTAGAGGCTAGAAGGTTCTCCTCACTTTTATAAAAGGAGGGCATCACACACAGAAATGATCATCTAGTGTAGTATTTAGCTTAATTAGTATTTTTAGCTTATTGTAACCGTTTTTAGCTTAATGTCTTTAATTTGATGTAATTTCCTTTATAAAAGTTTGCAACTCACTTTTTTATCAATAAAATTTCAGTTTTCATTTAGTTATTGTTTAAATCATATTTTTGCTTATTGCACTATTGTTTTGATTAAGCTCAATTTTAATCTAATAAACTCTTATAAGCTCTCAAATACTACTTACGCTAGCTAGTACATCAGTTAAGCCCTTAAAGCTTAACTGATTTGTTATTATAATTCAAATCTCATCCCTAAATATACCTCAGCTTATAAAATGGATGATAAGCCAATTAAGGAAGGGCTTATAGACCTCACCAGCTTATCTATGATAAGCTGGAGCTTGTAGATCTAGCTTATTAAAGCTTAATTGGTCCCTGTTTAGCTGGGACAAAGGTACTTGTCATTTTCACTTTAATTTAGCTTATTTTTTGTTTTTGCTTATTACTGCTTATAACTGCTTATTCTCTGTTTCTATTTGCTTAAATATGCTTATTAATGTTGATTATTGCTTATTTGTGCTTAGTTATAGCTTATATCTCTTTTGATTCATGTTTTTCATATAAACTGTTAAAAAATCCAAAAATATGTCTTATCATGTTAGCTTATTGTAAGGTGCTTATTTGTGGCTTAACTTTGCTTATTAAGGCTTAATATCATTAGAACTTAATATGTTTTAGATTTTTACACCTTATTTAATTCTGATTTAAGCTTAATTTTGTTATTCAAATTCATTAAGGGGTGTTTTGATCAAGCAGTACTAACTTGAGTTAGTACTGTTGGATCACTTTTTTCCTTTAATCCAAATTTGATAAGCTCTAAATAAGTCTTAAAGTCAGTTTAAATAAGAAGTTTAAGTTTAAAATATAAGTTTAAAGTCTTATGTATGCATGGCTTAAATCTGTGAGTTTAAGCTTGTCATAGCAGCTTATTAGGGTAGATCTTTTTCTAGTGTAATTTTGTGTTGTTTTCATTCTTGTTATAGTCTCTTAATGCAGTAGGAAAGGGTTGAATTAAGTGAACAATTGTCATCTGGTTTGAGTTATAAAACTGTCATTGATTTAAGTTTCATTTTTAAAAAGTAAATAGTTTATTTTCTAATGCAAATTTAAGTTAGTTATAGTCTGTTTTATGGTCTAATTTTTAGAATATAAGCTAATTAGACATCAAATTTCATCTGTTTTTTACTTTTTAAGTTTTTCTATTAGCTTGTTCTAGCTTAATCTTAGGGTTAAATTTTGCATTTCTTAAACATCAAAAATCCAAAAAAAATAGTTTAGTCAAAACTGCCAGTTTTTAAGTCCTTTTTCTAGCTTATTTTTAATCCAATTTTTCTAATTCTTGTTTTTATGAGTACTTAGGATGTCAATGTTCATTTGTTTTTAAGTCCTTCCTTATATCCAGTGCTTATTTGTTCTTAAAGTTAGCTCTAAGTTGGCCTTTTGTTCTTTGAATATGCTAGTTAAGGTCCTCTTTTCATTTTAGCCTTTGAGAGCTTTTTAGCTTTTATAATTAGTCAATTCCTGGTCACTTTGCTTATTAGGGCTAGGTAGTTAGATGTTTTTAGCTTATTAGCCTTGCTTTTGCTTTTAGAATATTAAAAATCCATAACAGTTAGCTTATAAGTCATTTAGTATAGTTTAGCTATTCTGCCATTTTAGTTCAGCTTAATCTAGCTTATTTGTAAGTTTCATAAAAAAAATCCTTTTAGTAAATTAGCTTATTTTTTCTTGTACTTTAGCTTTTTCAAAAGAAAAAAAATAATTTTGAAAAAAAGGAAGCCACAGGGGTCGAACATGTGACCTCCCCCTTTCATAGCCAACGACTTAACACCACACTCCTTAACCAACTGCCCTTGAGACTTTTTCATTAAGTGTTTAGTTCTTTGTTTCATTAATTACTTAAAGTCATTTCCTTGTTTTTGCTTATCAGCTTCTTTATGCTTATTTACAGCTTATTTGTTCAGCATCTTTTCTAATTTTTATTTTTCTTAGATTCCTAATTGTTCAAAGTAGTTTTCCTAATTTTCCAGAATTTTTATAATTAGTTTACTATTTTTAATATTTTATTTAGAATAAAAGTGTTTTTAAATCATAATAAATAAATAAAGTAAAAAAAAAATTATAATTCTTTTTCTAAAAATTATTTTTAGTCATTTATGATTTATAAAAATTAAAATTGAGGTTGTAGGGTTAAAATTTGATATAGTTGCTTATACGTCGCGTTTTTAAATTCCCGTTAACGTTTTCGTGTTTTATTTTTTAATTGCCTTAATTATTGTTTTCCTTTACATGTTTTTGCATTTATATTTGTAGAAATAGAATCCAATTCAAATCTTTGAAATTATTCAAACACGCGATCACGAACTTAGCCTCGATTTTCAATTCGCACCTCGTCGGGATACGACTCGGGAAGGTTTTGAATTTTGCTTTGGTTAAAATCAATTTTTTAGAATCCTCACGGAATACTTTTTACTATACTATTATTGATAATTGGTATTTTAGTTATATATATATATATATATATATATATATATATATATATATATATATATATATATATTATTATATTCAAATCAGTTTTTGGCGCCGTTGCCGGGGAGGTGTGTTACGATTATCGTGTTTCGTTCGAAGATTAGTGTTTGAAGACCCTTCCTCGTGAAGTTATCGCTTTCAATTGTGAATATTTTCTTCTTATTATAAAAAAAATACAAAAATATTTTACACTTCTATTTTAATTTTCTTTTAATATTAAAAAAATACAAAAAATATTTTTCTTTCTTATTTCTTATGTTCTATTTGAAAAATCTATAAATATTCTTCTATATCCTCTTATTCGTTTAATTCTTATTCTTTATTCTCTTATCCGTTTAATTCTTATGTCGAAATTCACCCAACATAGTTGTTTTAAGTGTGGAGGCCCGTTTGGTGATATTTTTCAACGGTGTACTTGTGTGCGGTGTAGAAGAAATTATATGGATGAAGTTTGTTCTGTATGCTGTTTTGGAGATGGAGATTCATTCGCTTATGATCCAAATCCGAATTCTTTCAATGATTCTTAAAATCTTTCTGACTACCCTCCACAACCCCAGTACCAGACGTATTCTTGTGAGTTATGTGGGAACAATGCTCATTATGGTTACGATTGTCCACCTTAAGTTCCGATTGTCTACAATCAGGACCCGTGTTTCAATCAAAACTTTGATAATAATTTTCCACAAACTTCACCAAGTTTTCCACAACAATACCTTTGTTGTGAGAACTGCGGGGGTCCTCATGCGACTTTTCAGTGTTGACCGATGAACCAAAATTTCTATAATTCTTCCGGTTTTGACCAATTTCAACCCCCGCAGTATCCCGTCATTCATCATCCTCCTCAAGAAACGAGTGTGGAAATTTTGCAAGCCAGAGAAAACCTAATGAAATCTATACAAACCTTTTTAAAGAAGTTTAATCGTATATCTTTTAGATAAAAGCCAAAGGTTGCTTTTAGTGAAAAGCAACATCAACCAGAGGATATACAAGAATTGCTTCATAAACTTCTTAAAGATTTGCAAATTATAAGAGAGGAGCTGGCAGAATATATTAACTCTCCGAGTTGGAATTGTCCTGCCTTCTACGACGATGATGATGAGTATACTATTCAATATAGGGAATATTTAGAGAATTCGTCTAATGCAATCACACCCGATTTACCAACCGAGGAACCCGATAACTCTCTAAGTATGGGGGACGAGCATCTTAGCACTATTCCAGAAACGGAATCGGACGAAGTAATAAAGTCTAGTGTTGAGGACCTTGTCCCAATCCCAAGTGAGTCCGAGGGTATTTTCGACGATACGTGTGATGTGCCTTTTTGTGATAAATCTCCTCCTCTTGATGTTTTAAACGATCACTTTGAGATTTTCTCTGATTTTAACGATGATTGTACTTCGAGTGATGATGATTCTTTTGAGAGCATCGATTACGTTGAGGCATCACCTCCCGATTCTGAGCTCGTCAGCTTAGAGTAAGTGAAGGACGATATACTTCGTGAGAAATTATTGAATATCAATCTTCTTATTGGTAAGATTGAATCTTTGAATGACAACCCCACTCCTGATTATGTGCTCAAGTTTCCTTCCCCATTTCCTATCCCCGTTGAGGATAGTGACTCTTTCTTTGAGAAGTCTGACACTTCTCTCTCTTATTCTGATAATTCTTTACCCGAATTCGAGACTTTTAGCGATCATACAGAAGAGACAAGGAGTGGCAGTACCACTACTCATGCTGATAATTCTCTTCCCGAGTATGATTCGTTTCATTTTGAGATTGAGCCTGATCAGGGCGAGTTGTCTTGCGTTGTTATGGAAGATATTTTGGGAGAACCTAGAGTTCATGTGCCTAATGTGTTACCCACCCATCCCACCCTTATGCTGGATTTGGACTTCATTCCTTCTGATGATTCCCTCGGATCTGATCTTTAAGTTTCTTTTCCTTCCAGAACTAGAAACAAGATTTTTGATCCAGGGATATTCTTTGAAGTCCAATCCAAGAGATTTCTATCTCGGGATACATTTTCTATCTCATTTATCCGTAATCTTCTTTGTCCAGTTATTGAGACTTTGCTTCCATTTTCATCCGAAAATGAAGACAAAGTTTTCAATCCTGGTATTCTTTCTTCTAATCTCTTATCTCATCAGGGCAAAATCACTTTTGATTTTTCTGAGAGCCCGATGATGATTTTTGGAGGGGACATTCCTTTCTTGGATGTCTTGTTTCTCCATTTCTATCCCTCTTGACCAGCTCAAGTATGGGGGATCGAGTCAGGCTCAAGACTCGGTTAACAAAAATAAGCGCTTCGCGGGTGGCAACCCATGCGTATCCTTAGTAGTAGTATTAATATATTAATATTTATTAATAAGTGTGATGTGAGGAGGCTCGCCTTTTCCTTTCTCGTGTTTCGTGTTTTGTGGTTTATGTCCAGGATTGCCCGGATTTTGAAGACTCTCGTGCTCGTGGTTTTGTCCATCGTCCACTCGATCTTCAATCCTTTGCATGCTTATATATGGGAATCCGATATCCTAGATCTTATTGATTAACGTTTATCTATTAGCATAATTAATAAACGGCTTTAGATTTGCGTAAAGACCCCTTAATATTTAGATTATGCCTTGAAATTAGTATGGGGGTGACAGTTTCACATTGAGGACAATGTGTAGTTCTAGTAATGGGGAATCTTTCGATTCGATCTTACTTGCATTTGCCTTGTCTTCATGTAACCCCTTTTTTCCACTAAAAATAGCAAAAATATGCCAATTTTTTTTTTTTTGCAAATAGAATAAGTGTTTAGACACGATGTTTTGTCCTTTTAAGGAATAAATTTTGACTTGATCGAGAATGTTACGCTTTAGCTTGCCCCTTAACTTACATAAAATTAATCTTTTGCTAGTCTTTTATACAAGAAGCTTTAAAATGCGAATTCTAGCTTTAAAAAGCCGAGAGTTTGCAAGTTTCCATGATAGACTTTAAATATGCAAACCTTGTTTTATTAGACTAAGCATTCGCGGATCTTTTTAAAGATTTTAAATTTGCGAAAAATGAGAAATGATAGAGCTTTATATAAGTTAGATGCTAAACATGGAGTAATTGGATCTCTTTAGAGCTCATAGAGGTTAATTGTGGCTTTTTGCTCTCATCAGCTTAATAATTGCTTTATAATTGTTGAATAAATAAAGTTACTTTAGGTTTTTCCGATTCTAGTTTAAATCACTTCGTAGAAGATACCTTCTAGGTGAAAGTAAGGTAACAACATCGAGTTTTGTTCATTGTGCGGGGAAATAGGCTACTGTCTCTTGTCGGCTTCTTCATCAAGCCTGATTAGATCTTTCTTCTTCATAGGCTTCACAGGTTCTATCAATATCCCTTTACCTTTGTCCTGTGATTGTTGTGAAGATAGTTGTGAAGATATTGTTGTTGTAGATTCACCCAGCTCTTGTATAACAACCCCTTTCTCCTTGGGTTTTGTACTTTTTATTTCCATAAGTGCTTGAGCCAAAGTAATATCATCAACAGTTGTAATTGTAGCAGTAGTTGTTATAGCAGCACTAACAGTTGTTGCATCACCAGCAGTACTAACTACATTACCAGCAGCACTAACTTAAGCATCATCAACAATTAGCTTAGTAGTGTTAATAACTTCAACTACTTCTTCAACAACATTAACTTCATCATTTTCCTTATTAGCAGCAAAATCTTGTTCTGCAACAAACACTTCCTCACCATCTAAAACATTCACATCAAACATCTCTTCATCTATATTTTGAACACTAACCATGGTAATTTCTTCATCTACATCAATAGATCAATCCTCCCCTGTTTAGATGCATCCTCACCCAAACTTTCTTCATTATCAGAGGATTCTACCCTAGCAGTCAAACCAACTTTGTATAATCTCTTCAGCCTATGAGTTCTTGACCTATTTTTCTATTCAAGCTTCTTGACCCTCCTTTTCAAACTAGCAATCTCATTATGTTGAGTGGTCTTTATCTTCTACAAATCAAGAACCCGATTTTGTAAAGTGGTACATAGTGTCATCAATTCATCAAGTTTAAGTCTATCCTCATCACTTCGAAGTGTGTTACCTCTTGCGAGCAGTGAATCATTGGAATGTTTATATACATTCTCAAACCTAGTTTGAGCAATAGTTTCTCGCATGGTTTCTTGGCACCTGGGACCACCACCTGAAGTAGTTCCTAGGGAACTAGATTCATTAGGTGTTGCCTTGGATTGGGTCTTATTGATGTTACCACTGTCTTGCTCTGCTTCTAAGCTAGAAGCAGTAGTGGCAGCCCTCACCAAACTGTCACCCAACTCCTTATGGACAGCCTCATTAGTATGTGTGTAAATACACATACCTTTTGCCTAATAAAACAAGCTAAAAAGACCATAATGACAAAAAATACATTAAAATGCATTGTATATTTGTATTTTGTGATTTATGTCTTGCAAGTACGGATATTCATCAAAAAGGACAAAAAAACAAAGCAAAAACGAACAAAGCCGAGCACGGGAATGGAAAAAGTGTGAAACGCCGAAGCCGAAGGCGTACCCGTCTTTCATGAACCAACCCGGGCCCACTTAATGGGTCGGGTCAGCCCAAATCCTAATCTAAATAAGCCTAAAACCCAAATCTATATTTAAAAGCCCAAAGTACCAAACCATAGCCCAAAACCTTTTTTTTCTTATAACACTCGGCCCAAAACCAAATTCTAATAAGAAAGGCCCAATCTTTAAAATATGTCCAAGTCAAACACTAAGAGGGACGGGTCAAAGTTACTATTCACCGTCCCTCTTTCCCTCTATTTTCACCAAGTACACTCTCATTTACAGAGCACCGAGTAAAATCCACCAAGTACACTAGCCCCGTCCTTCTAGAAGCATACACTGACACCTCTGACACCTTACTTATCCACGCTGGCAATCCCCAGCAATACCATTGGTTAATTGGACGTGTACAAGATCCAACGGATGAGATGATGTGACTTGGAGAGCAATCAAGATTGAAGGGCTTGGATTAGAGATGGGGGAGCGTCCTAGAGGCTAGAAGGTTCTTCTTACTCCTATAAAAGGAGGGCCTCACTCACAGAATAGGGCATCTAGTGTAGGAATTAGCTTAATTAGTATTTTTAGCTTATTGTAATCGTTTTAGCTTAATGTCTTAATTTTAATGTTCTTTACTCTTAAAAGCTTGTACTCATTGTGATTAATCAATAAAATTTCAGTTTTCATTTTGTTATTGTTTAAATCATGTTTTTGCTTATTGCACTATTGTTTTGATTAAGCTCAATTTTAATCTAATAAGCTCTTATAAGCTCTCAAATACTACTTAAGCTAGCTAGTACATCAGTTAAGCCCTTAAAGCTTAACTGATTTGTTATTATAACTCAAATCTCACCCCTAAATATACCTCAGCTTAATGGATGATAAGCTAATAAGGGAAGGGCTTATAGACCTCACCAGCTTGTTCTGAACAAGCTGGAGCTTTGTAGATAGCTGGGACAAAGGTACTTGTCATTTTCACTTTAATTTAGCTCATTTTTTGTTTTTGCTTATTACTGCTTATAACTACTTATTCTTTGTTTCTATTTGCTTAAATATTCTTGTTAATGTTGATTATTGCTTATTTGTGCTTAGTTATAGCTTATATCTCTTTTGATTCATGTTTTTCATATAAACTGTTAAAAAATCCAAAAATATGTCTTATCATGTTAGCTTATTGTAAGGTGCTTATTTGTGGCTTAACTTTGCTTATTAAGGCTTAATATCATTAGAACTTAATCTGTTTTAGATTTTTACACCTTATTTAATTCTGATTTAAGCTTAATTATGTTATTCAAATTCATTAAGGGGTGTTTGGATCAAGCAGTACTAACTTGAGTTAGTACTGTTGGATCACTTTTGTCCTTTAATCCAAATTTGATAAGCTCTAAATAAGTCTTAAAGTCAGTTTAAATAAGAAGTTTAAGTTTAAAATATAAGTTTAAGGTCTTATGTATGTATGGCTTAAATCTGTGAGTTTAAGCTTGTCATAGCAGCTTATTAGGGTAGATCTTTTTCTAGTGTAATTTTGTGTTGTTTTCATTCTTGTTATAGTCTCTTAATGCAGTAGGAAAGGGTTGAATTAAGTGAACAATTGTCATCTGGTTTGAGTCATAAAACTGTCATTGATTTAAGTTTCATTTTCAAAAAGTAAAAAGTCCATTTTCTAATGCAAATTTAAGTTAGTTATAGTCTGTTTTATGGTCTAATTTTTAGAATATAAGCTAATTAGACATCAAATTTCATCTGTTTTTACTTTTTAAGTTTTTCTATTAGCTTGTTCTAGCTTAATCTTAGGGCTAAATTTTGCATTTATTAAACATCAAAAATCAAAAAAATTAGTTTAGTCAAAACTGTTAGTTTTTAAGTCCTTTTTCTAGCTTATTTTTAATCCAATTTTTCTAATCCTTGTTTTTATGAGTACTTAGGATGTCAATGTTCATCTGTTTTTAAGTCCTTCCTTATATCCAGTGCTTATTTGTTCTTAAAGTTAGCTCTAAGTTGGCCTTTTGTTCTTTGAATCTGCTAGTTAAGGTCCTCTTTTCATTTTAGCTTTTGAGAGCTTTTTAGCTTTTATAATTAGTCAATTCCTTGTCACATTTGCTTATTAGGGTTAGGTAGTTAGATGTTTTCAGCTTATTAGCCTTGCTTTTGCTTTTAGAATCTTAAAAATCTATAACAGTTAGCTTATAAGTCATTTAGTATAGTTTAGCTATTCTGCCATTTTAGTTCAGCTTAATCTAGCTTATTTGTAAGTTTCATAAAAAAGGCCTTTTAGTAAATTAGCTTATTTTTTCTTGTACTTTAGCTTTTTTGCAAAAAGAAATTTAAAAAAATGTTTTTTCAAAAAGAGAGGCCACAGGGTTGAACCTATGACCTCTCCCTTAGCACACATACGCCTCAACTCCACACACACATAACCAACTCGCCCTTGGGTCTTTTTCATAAGTTCTTTGTTTCATTAATTACTTAAAGTCATTTCCTTGTTTTTGCTTATCAGCTTCTTTTTGCTTATTTACAGCTTATTTGTTCAGCATCTTTTCTAATTTTTATTTTTCTTAGATTCCTAATTGTTCAAAGTAGTTTTCCTAATTTTTCCAGAATTTTTATAATTAGTTTACTATTTTTAATATTTTATTTTGAATAAAAAGTGTTTTTAAATAATAATAAATAAAATAAAAGTAAAAAAAAGTATAATTCTTTTTCTAAAAATTATTTTTAGTCATTTAGGATTTATAAAAATTAAAATTGAGGTTGTAGGGTTAAAATTTGATATAGTTGCTTATACGTCGCGTTTTTAAATTTCCGTTAACGTTTTCGTGTTTTATTTTTTAATTGCCTTAATTATTGCTTTCCTTTACATGTTTTTGCATTTATATTTGTAGAAATAGAATCCAATTCAAATCTTTGAAATTATTCAAACACGCGATCACGAACTTAGCCTCGATTTTTAATTCGCACCTCGTCGGGATACGACTCGGGAAGGTTTTGAATTTTGCTTTGGTTAAAAGCAATTTTCTAGAATCCTCACGGAATACTTTTTACTATACTATTATTGATAATTGGTATTTTAGTTATATATATATATATATATGTTATTATATTCAAATCAGTTTTTGATCCATAGAGGATTTGTGTTTGAAGAAAGACCGAATGATGACGAGAAGAGTCCATCATCTGAGCCGCGAGGATCTCCTCGTGATTCTTAGTAGTTTGGTTTCAATTGTGGTATCTTTATTGTGTAATCACTAAACTGAATCCTCAGCTAGTAGACTTGATGCTATTGGTTGTAACGATTTATATTATTTCATGAAACAATGCAACTATGTATTAACTCTTTTGTGATGAATAATGAATGAATATCTTTTGATTACTAATTGATGTTGTGTGACTATGATTGTGATTGATTTGTCACTGTACCATGTTATGAGTATATTATGTTATAATGCTTATCAGATTGTTTTATGTGTGACGTGACAGAATCATGCCTCCAAAGTCTGCACCTTTGACTCAAGCTGCCATTCGTCGAATGATCATGGAAAGTGTCAATGTTGCTATCGCTACTGAGCGGGCTAGACATGCATGCTAGATGATGCTAGAGGATCTGGACCAGTTAGGGGTCAGGATGCCGCACCTGCTATTCTGTGAGTGCACTTTTATTGGGTTTATGAAGTGCAATCCTACTGCTTTTCATGGTACTGAAGGAGTTGTTGAATTACGAAGATGGTTCAAGAAAACTAAGAGTGTTTTTGGAATCAGTGAATGTGCAGAGGGCAAGAAGGTTAAGTTTGTTGCTGCAACGTTGCAAGGACCTGCTTTGACTTGCTGGAATGCTAAGGTTGCAACCATGGGTTTAGAGACGGTGAACCAAATGCCTTGGACTGAGATGAAGCAGTTGATGACTGCAGAGTTTTTTCCAATAGAAGAAGTTCAAAGAATGGAGCACAAACTGTGGAACTTGAAGGTCAAGGAGTATAACATTGTAGCTTATACTCAGAGGTTCAATGAGTTAGCATTGATGTGTCCGAGAATGGTTAAACCAGAAAGAGTAAAAGTTGATGCTTACATCCGGGGATTGACTGATAACATCAAGGGTGAAGTTACTTCTTCTAAGCCTGCTAACCTGCAACGAGCTATAACATATGGCTTCATTAGTGATGGAACAGAAATCGCAAGATAGTGATGAAAGAATTCTGGAAGGAAATAAACAAAAGTGGGAGATTTTTCAAAGTGGAAATAGTAGTGGTAAGAGCAATCATAAGGACAACTCATGCCAAACTTTGCAGAATAACCAAAAGCAAGGGAACGCGCGAGCCATGGTTACCGCTCCTACTTATGGAAAGGTGTCGTTTGGATCACTTCCTTTGTGTGAACATTGTTTTACTCACCATGTTGGTCCGCGTACTATCAAGTGTCACAAGTGTAGAAAGATTGGGTACAAGGCAAGGTATTGCAAGGAAAAAGAATGTTGCCACAGGTGCAAATGCCCTGCCTATTCTGGCTTGTTATGACTGTGGTGAACAAGGTCATACTAGGAACTGATGCCCAAGGAAGGTTAAGCAAGAGGAACTTGGAGAAGTTCGTGGTCGAGCTTATGCTATTAAGGATGCTGAGTAGAAGGGTCCGAATGTGGTTATTGGTACGTTTCTGCTCAATAACCATTATGCTTTTGTTTTATTTGATTCGGGTTCCGATAGGAGTTTTGTGGATACTAGATTTAGTTACATGCTTAATATCGATCCGGTTAAAATAAGAGCTAGTTATGAGGTAGAGTTAGCTGATGGAAGGGTAGTTAGTACGAACATTGTTTTGAAAGGTTGCACTTTGAATTTAGTGAACCATATTTTTGAAATTGATCTTATGCCGATTGAGCTTGGTACGTTTGACATCATAATCGGTATGGATTGGCTTGTCAAGCATGATGCCATTATCGTCTGTGGCGAGAAAGTTGTTCGTATACCGTACAGAAACAAGATGTTGATAGTCAAAAGTGACAAGGGTGTGTCTCGACTAAAGGTCATATCTTGTATTAAAGCCCGTAAGTGTGTCGAGCGAGGTTGTCATTCGTTTTTGGCACACGTGACGGAGAAGAAATCAAAAGGGAAACGATTAGAAGACGTGCCTGTAATTCGTGACTTTCCTGAGGTGTTTCCTGAGGATTTTCCAGGACTACCACCGCCGAGGCAAGTAGAGTTTCGAATTGATCTAGTACCGGGGGCTGCACCTGTTGCACGTGCACCATATAGAATGGCACCGTCTGAGATGAGAGAGTTATCGGTACAACTGCAAGAGCTGCTGGAGAAAGGATTTATTCGTCCGAGTTTATCACCGCGGGGAGCACCGGTGTTGTTTGTGAAGAAGAAAGATGGATCTTTTAGATTGTGTATAGATTACTGAGAGTTGAACAATTTGACCGTCAAGAATCGTTATCCTCTTCCGAGAATCGACGATTTATTTGACCAACTGCAAGGTTCGAGCGTGTATTATAAGATCGATCTGCGATCAGGATATCACCAATTACGTATTAAAGAAGAGCACATTCCAATTATAGCATTTAGAACTCGGTATGGTCACTTTGAGTTCCAAGTGATGCCGTTTGGATTGACTAATGCGCCTGCTGTGTTTATGGACTTGATGAACCGAGTATGCAAGCCATATCTTGTTAAGTTCGTCATAGTGTTCATCGATGATATTTTGGTTTATTCCAAGGACGAAGAAGAGCATGGAAAGCATTTGAAGATTATTTTGGAGCTGCTTAAGAAAGAGAGATTGTACGCTAAGTTTTCAAAGTGTGATTTTTGGCGAGATTTGGTACAATTTCTTGGTTATGTGATTGATCGTAATGGTGTTCATGTTGATCCTGCCAAGATCGAAGCCATTAAGAATTGGCCATTAAGAGGTTGGGAGTGCACAACGACGCCAACGGAGGTGAGGCAATTTATTGGATTGGCTAGGTATTATAGGAGGTTTATTGAAGGTTTTTCTTTGATTTCTAAGCCACTGACTAAGTTGACTCAGAAAAATAAGAAATACGAGTGGGGAGAAGAAGAAGAAGCTTTTCAGACATTAAAGCAGAAGTTATGTAGTGCACCAATCTTAGCATTGCTCGAAGGAATGAAAGATTTCGTGGTGTATTGTGATGCATCTTTTAAGGGTTATGGAACCGTGTTGATGCAAAGAGAGAAAGTGATAGCGTATGATTCAATACAATTGAAAGTCCATGAAGAGAATTACACTACTGATGATTTGGAATTAGGAGCCGTTGTTTTCGCTCTAAGATTATGAAGACATTATTTGTATGGAGCGAAGTGTGTGGTTTTCACCGATCATAAGAGCCTGCAATATACTTTGAATCAGAAAGAGTTGAACTTGAGACAACGAAGATGGATTGAGTTATTGAGTGATTATGATTGTGAAATTCGGTATCATCCTGGAAAAGCGAATGTTGTGGCTGACGCCTTGAGTCGCAAGGAAAGAATTAAGCCATTGCGTGTTCGAGCTTTGATGATGACTGTTCACAATGATTTACCGAAGCAAATTCGTGAAGCTCAAAAGGAAGCAATGAAGAAGAAGTATGTAAGGAAAGAAAATTTGGGGAGATTGATTAAGCAAATATTCGAGTTTCGCCCTGATGGAACGCGTTGTTTTGGAAATCGTGTTTGGTTGCCGCGATTCGGTGGATTGAGGGATTTGGTTATGCATGAGTCGCATAAGTCCAAGTATTCTATCCATCCGGGATCAGACAAGATGTATCAAGATTTGAAGTTGTTGTACTGGTGGCCGAATATGAAAGCTGATATCGCCACGTATGTTAGTAAGTGTCTGACTTGTGCGAAGGTTAAAGCCGAGCATCAGAAACCGTCTGGATTGCTGCAACAACCTGAGATTCCAGTTTGGAAGTGGGAAAGGATTACTATGGATTTTGTGAGTGGATTGCCAAGAACGCCGAGTGGGTATGATACGATTTGGGTTATTGTCGACCGACTGACCAAATCAGCTCATTTCCTACCAATGAAGAAAACGGATAGTATGGAGAAACTCACGCGACTTTACTTGAAAGAAATTGTGTGTAGGCATGGTGTTCCTGTTTCGATCATTTCGGATCGAGATAGCCATTTTACGTCAAATTTCTGGAGATCGCTTCAGGAAGCGTTGGGGACGAATTTGGATATGAGTACCGCTTACCACCCTCAAACGGATGGTCAAAGTGAAAGGACAATACAAACGTTGGAAGATATGTTGCGTGCCTGTGTGATTGACTTTGGAAATAGTTGGGATCGCCATTTGCCATTGGTCGAGTTCTCATACAACAATAGTTATCACGCAAGTATTAAGGCTGCACCATATGAAGCTTTGTATGGACGGAAATGTAGGTCACCTGTATGCTGGAGTGAGGTTGGGGATAGCCAACTCACCGGTCCAGAATTGATCCGTGATACGACCGAGAAGATTGTCCAGATTAAGAACCGTTTGTTAGCTGCTCGTAGTCGCCAGAAGAGTTATGCAGATAAGAGAGCTAAGCCGTTGGAATTTGAAGTTGGTGATAAGGTACTGCTTAAGGTATCGCCATGGAAGGGCGCTGTGCGTTTTGGAAAGCGCGGGAAGTTAAGTCCACGTTACATTGGGCCATTCAAGATTCTAGCTAGAGTTGGTCCTGTAGCTTATACGTTGGAGTTGCCTGAAGAGTTGAAAGGAATTCATAGTACTTTTCATGTTTCGAATCTTAAGAAATGTTTAGCAGAAGGTGATATTGTTGTTCCGATGGAAGAGATTCAACTTGATGATAAGTTGCACATGATTGAAGAGCCAGTGGAAGTTGTTGATAGAGAGGTTAAGCGACTTAAGCAGAGTCGGATACCTATTGTCAAAGTACGTTAGAATTCGCAAAGAGGTCCAGAATTTACTTGGGAACGTGAGGATCAGATTAAGAAAAAGTACCCTCATCTCTTTACAAGTAAGGACAAAGCGAGTAAAGCGGATAAGTCGAGCTGAGCACCGGGACGGCGCTCCCTAAAGGAGGGGAGAATGTAACAACCCGAGTTTTAGGTCAACGTTTATCCCGAGCTAAGATAATTATTTTTAGGTACGTAAATAGTTATAGTCGTTTATACTATATGAGGTTTGATAGAAATTTCCTTATAGGGTAATTTCAATCCGTGATTGAGTTTCTATTTGTTCTTAGCGTCTAAGAAAGTAAGAAAAATGTATTTTGATGCTCTGAGAGAGGTAAATATGTTATTTTTGTATTTTATGACGTTTTCCTGAGTTTTTATAAAACCTGTGTTTAAAGGTCGTGTTTTATGAGGTTTAACGATTTATTAAACGTTTTAAAGTAAAATTGGTGGGACGGATTTAAAATATTTATAAACGTGGTGTGCCTCGAGTCTTTGGCCGATTTTAAATAAAAGAAAGGATGACTTGTACTAGTTTTAAAAGAGATTAAGGATGGAGGGACTAGAATTGCCAATTTGCCAAACTCTTTTCCTATAAATAGAACTCATACACACACCTATTTCTTTTTTTTATCAAAATTGTTCTTCCTCCCCTTTCTCTCCTAGTCCACGACCGGCCACAAGAAAACACCACCACCGCCACTTTATTTTTGACATGCAATACAATCAATTTATACCATCTTAATCCTTGTTTCAAGAGCTACAAATCCCACTATAGAAACCTTACATGCACTAAGTTTTGAAAAAGTTAGATTTTAGGTCAAGTTCTTATGATTTTAATCTAAAAGGAAGGTCACTAGTTGCAAGATAAGTGTTATTGTGAGTTGGTTGTGTTGAAAAAGGTTTTGGTTTGTGGTTTGGGTTGCTCGTCCGTACGGTTCAACAAAGGGGGAAACCAAATCGATTTTTGTTCTAGCTTTGTGAGCACTTATTTATGTTTATGTGCTGATTTAATTTGATGTTATTACATATATATGGTTATTGCTAGATGATTCAAGTGCAAAATTGATTTGAAAGTATTTCAAGTATGAGCATGTGTTTGATAGTTTTGGTACATGTTTTTAGGATAGTTAAACATGTTGGGATAGTTAGAATTTGATGAAAATGTGATTTGGTATGACTTTGGGTTGACCAAGTTTGACCGTGGCGTGTCGAGAAATTTTTGAAATCTATTTTAGGCTTTTGATAACAATAAAGGATGTTCTAAGGTCCGTTTTGATATAAGGTGGGCCTTGTAACTCCTAAAAAGCAAACGTTTTACGGCCGAGTCAAGTTTGGTTATTTTTGGGGTAAAAAGTCAACTACGAAGTTTGACTTTTGAAAGTCAAACTTGCGTAAACTTTTGAATAAAGACTATAATGAGCAAAGGGTTCGTAATGTTAGTTAAATTGTAACGAAATATGAAGTTCGGATTATATTATCCTTACTTTCGGCAAGCTTTCTAAAAATGGAAACTTTATGGAAAACGTTATGTTATTGTTAAGTGCATCAAAGTGAATTGTTTTGCGTCGCACTTGGAGATTATAGTATATGATTGTGTATATATATATATATATATATATATATATATATATATATATATATATATGGGATACATGTTTGTTTTATAAACTGAACACATATGATTTTATGGTATGTTGGACCCGATTATGAGATTGTTTCCGCATAAGTAGCTATTGTCGAAGTCCCTTATATCATGAACCGTTAATTGCCTTGTGAGGTGAACGCTAATGCATTAAATAGATCTATTGGGTTTGACAACCCTGTCAGGGATTGTGACCACCCCGTCAAACAGACATTTTGTATTTAGAAAGTAGTAGGTATATGACAATAATACCTTGTTTTGGGCACTTTAACATATGAAATGCCATATGTACTGTTAACGTTCGGTGTCATGAGCTTATTGCGTGAAAGAAAAGAAGTTGCAATACATTGCATTTGTTGTTTTGTTTTCCCGAGAACTAATTATGTTTTCAAAGATTATTGCTTACTGATTATTTTAAACTCTATGAATTTCACTCAACTTTATTGTTGACATTTTAAACATGTTTTATCGCAGGTAACCAAGAATGAAGGCAACGATGGCGTGGAGGTGTCGTGCGTGTGATGGATTTTATAAAAAGACTACTTGTGTGTTTCGGTCTTTCAAAAATGTTGTCTTAAGTTGTGTTAAAAACAATGTCTTTTAATTGAAACAATTGTCTTTCAATGGTTGTAATAGACGGTGGTTGTGATTCTGTGGGGACCTAAATGAATATTAACTCTGATTAATAATGGAACACATGTTTGATAAACGTCTCATTTGGGTCATTTTCTATTATCTTGGTAAATGGTGCTATTTAGTAACATCCAATTGCTAATTTTCGTTGCGCAATCCAATGTACGTTGGGTGGGGTGTTACATCAATAGTGGTAAAAGCTTCTTGAGTATTTCTTGTCATTAGATTTCCACCCGCTGCGGTATTGAGAGAATCTTGATCAGCTTGACACAACTCGTTATAGAAAAAATATATTTGGTGAAGGAGTGAAAATCTGTAATGAGGACATTTCCTTAATAAATCTTTGAATCTCTTCTAAGCTTTTGTAAAAGTCTCAACGAAAACTTGTTGAAAGTTCGTGATTTCTTTTCTGAGCTCTCTTGTTTTAGAATGAGGATAAAATCGATTCAAGAACTTTGACATCATCCCAAGTTGTGATGAAATTAAGAGGTTCATTTTCAAGCCATGTCTCGGCTGCTCCTTTAAGTGAAAACGGGAATAAGATCAACTTCACCACATTATGAGGCACTTGGTTTATTTTGAAAGTTCGGGTTATTTGGTAAAATCTTTTGATGTGTGAATGAGGATCATCATTTTTAAGACCAAAGAAAGAATTTTTACTTATGAAATCAAGTAACTCGATTTTTAGTTCAAATTCATTTGCTAGAACAGCTGGAACAACGATAGCATCTTCAATACCTATGATAGGTATTCGAAGTAGCTCTTCCATCGGTCTCAAATGATCGGCCATTTGGACGTCTTTAGCGTTCTTGTCCTCTCCGTGCATATGATCAAGAATA